>DWNJ01000665.1:0-14272 GCA_018250275.1 Udranomia eurus
CTATTAACTCTTTCTTTGTATTATATAAAGTAATGATAATTCAGTGATAATAATTAGATTCAATTTATAGAAGTAAACAATTTTTCCTAAATGTTTCCTTATGACGTTATTAAGTAAAATTGTCGTTCATAAGCCGACTTTACAGACAACCAATTATTGTGGTGATTCATACTAAAACTAGAAATGCGAAAAGCTCTGTCTGTCCGTTACATTTTCATGCCCAAACCCCTGAACCAATTTAGCCTACCGATAGTTTGGGACCAAGATAACGAAAAATACAAAAGCTAGAAACTAATATTTAAACATACTCTGTAAATTAGAAAGTTCAATAATTATTATCAAGTGATGTCGATGTTATGTAGTCTACTCATCGAGACTTCAAGCTAGATTTAGTACATTGGAAGTATAGATTAAATTAGAATAATTAAGTAAAGTAAGGCACTTACGAGTAAAGCTATCTAGCAATATGCGAAATCTTCTACATTTTCATTGGAGCTTCGACATATTCATTCACGACTTCTTCTCAAAGTCTAACCTAATCGGATGAAAATGGAAAATCAGTACGTCTGTCTCAATCATTTAAAACGTCAAAAGGCAATGCATCTTTCAAGCAATCTTAAAATCCTTTTAAAATACCAACTACGCCGTTCCGCCGTCTGCGATGCACATAGATTTATTATTTAAATCTAAATGCATATGAATAACGTTGTCTCTCCCGAAGGGCGAGTTTAAATGATAAATGTTATACTACTGTTCAGGATTTTAAACAGTTCCGTCTTCTTGGAACGGTTCATAGGACTTTTTTGTATGGTAGAACATTTTTTATAACATTCAGGTAGCACCAGTGGTCATAAGTGGTCACTGTCGCCTATGGACATTGATAATTAACTCAAGACAGGGTCGGATTTTTTTTTTAGTAGAATAGTTACCGTCAATCCGAGGCGTAGATACCCCGGAGTCGAATCACCAAATTTTCTATTACTTTTCAATTTTGCGGTTCGACTCCGGAGGCATCACCGTCAAAGCTATTTGTACCATATAACAGCGGTGTTCTACCATATAACAGCAGCTTCTGAGTTCTGATTTGAAGAGAGTGGTAAGGGAGAGGCACTGAAGCGAGATGTTCCCATTGCGTCACCTCTTACCAACTGGAGTGCACGTTCGTTTGATACCTCGATGTTATAAAAATAACATACATTTTAGGAGGAGAACTCTGCTAAGATTCGAAGTTCACTTACAGCTCCGTCACCATACCGGTTAAGTGACCACTTGGTTTTACAGGGGTAAATAATCCTATTCTGTCTGCAACATCATTATTCCTTTATTGACAGATGTCTCTAATTGTAACGTATACAAAATTTTCCATGCTTGTCTCATTTTGGGTTAAGATAATTAGGAAAGATTCTGAGATCTAAGGTTTATATAATACTGTACGAAGGCAGAACTAAGACTAATGGGAACATTCGTATCGTAAAGAATTCATATGTACAACTGAACTAATCTCTGCCAACTAGCTAGATAGCCGTCCGAGATTTGCGGAATGTTGATTAATGCGTCACGCTATAAGGTAAGAAAGATATAAAGCGAAACCAATACTTGTACTATGAAAAAAATAATGGAGAAAACTTCATACATAAGTATAACTTGATTTAACCTCAATTTTATTCTACCTTTTATTATTAGAATATGATTTATCACATTTAGATCAGTAAATTCGAGATTTTACAGAATTTCACACATTCCATTGGTCCTCCGAGCCGGAAAAAAGTATAAAACGTAATAATGGAGATTAAAGTTGCAGAGATAAAGCGATCGCAAAAATTCCTTCCATTCATATTCCCCGGATACGGAACCGTCAATAATTTGCGATATTCCATTGTACGTCTTCAGCGACAATGGATAAACCCTTCTTTCAGCCGTTTCCGCTTAATATACGTTTAATTTGGGATCCTGGATTTTTTTGGACTCCTTTCAATAAACTTTGTATGATTTGATGGATCGTTAATTTAGGAGATGAATAGTTGTTGATGTTCGTGCATAATTTTATGGAAGGTGGTAAAACATTTCACGGTTTGTGTGCGGAGGTACCACTGCCACTATTTCTGCCTTTAACAGCTGTGCTCTTGCTGATGTGTTCTGGTTTGAAGGTGTGTGGTAAAGGAGACATATTCATCCTGGGCGTTCCAACTTAGTCCTCAGGAGTAGCAACGTTTTTACAGTTCAACTGAGAAAGAACTTCGATCCTGTCTTGGGTTGATTACAGATGTCCATGGGTGGTAGTGACTACTTGCCGTCAGGTGAAGTGTATGCTCGTTTGCTACCTCAAAATTATAAAAATATCTGTGTTATTGCTAATGTGTTCTGAATAAGTATACGGTAAAGGATAGCTTAGTCGAGGCGTTCCAACTTAGTCCACGTACATCATATTCATGGTCCCTGCCAATATATAGGCTAGATTGTAATCTTATATAGGACTTTTATTACTATAAGTGCTTTATATACAAAAAAAACTAGTCCTCATTGATAACAGTGACAGACCTTATATAGGACTTTGACCTGCCTGAAGTTTATTAACTGTATGGGTGGCGGTAAGGGGATAACCTTAGGTCGATTGCACTCTCGTTTGCTACTTAATATTAGAAGAAAACATAAATCATATTGATGTACAACGCGATGTCCTGAATTCGATTCTTAGGCAAGGCGGAATTAGGACGGCGTTAACCGACAACACAAGCTATCGTAGTCTCGAGTATAAGGGTAAAAGACGTACATATATACGTTTAAAGTGTATGACGTCATTTGTTTGTTTTCCAGTCTTAGGAAGCTTTCTATTATGACGTAATACCCTAATGGCCACTATAATGGATGGAAAATGGATGGTTGTAACGCTCGAGTCTCAACTCTTTTCGTTTTTTCTTATGTTCATTGTTACAAATAAAATCAGCGCAACTATACGGAGAAATTCTATTTGAAATCTTTTGCGATCTGTAAACATAAGTGTTGGTATAGATCCAAAAACGATCTTTAGAAACAAGTTAGTAGAACACAAACAAGTAGTAAGAAGTCAGTAGAAAACATCAGTCTAAAGTATATATTCCTGCCCTACCACAAAAGCACCTATTTCGTCTACGCTATTGTTCTGACGGCGCCGTTGTAAAACAAATAAAAATTGTCATATTTTAACGAAAAAACGGATAAAATAAATTAGTTTGATTAAAAATTTGTTTGACGACTGATTAAAATGAATGCAATAAAAGTAAAAAAAACTCAGTTATTCAAGAAATTTAAATAATGAAATGGGAATTTCAACAAACGGGTTGTCTTGACAAAATGAATCCAAATCGGTTAAAAGATGATGGAGTTCTGAAGTAACAGATATAAAAAATACAACGTGTACCGGGTTTTTACCAAAGTCAGTTAAAAAGCAAAAGTTATTTTATGTGCGCAGTTGTAAGGCGGAAACAATACAAAACTTAATTGAATCCTATATATTTTATTACTATTCTCAAGTTATGGGCACTAAAATGAATTGCAGGAGAGGTCCTTAAATCTTCAAGGGAAGTCGTTTAGCAGTTAATACAATTAAAAAATGCAAATCGGCTCGACTCAAGCTGATGTTAGGCACTAGTCACATCGTTAGCGATTCGCTCGCGAACATCGCTTTCGGGCGGAATGCTACGTACTAATTGATAGTAGAAAAAAGAAACTTATATGATTTTACAAAAGACGTAATCTACAATTACAGTCAGTTGTTTGTTACGTTTCTAACTTTAACTAGTCAATCGATGACTTTGAAACATCAACGCGAGTTAAAAAACGAGTCCAAAATAGTTTCAAAATTATACATTTGTGTTCAGTAAATATTTTGTTTTATCATAAATAAATAAATAAAAAAAATTGCTTCGTCAATTATTTCGTGTGTTTCGCTGTGTGTAACAGATACCTTATTCTGCAGAGTAAACGGGAACAATTGGGGCGAAGATTCATGGGGTGCAGATTCCATGGGGTATTACACGCCATGGGGAGTGCTTATGGCATTAGGGTTAGTGTAGGGTGAAAAGTTAAATGATCATCGCTATTTATCGAGTGCGAGTTCGTCGCGGGTGTTCAAGATGATATGGTTATTGTGTTTGTAGGTTTGTAAATAAATGTAGGTATACACAAATAGCATAAATTAATAGTTTGAAAAACTAAAAACCCCCTTTCCAGTCTCACCATCGGACCAGCTCAATGGTGCTATAATAATGATATGTCCTCGTCACTAGGAGAAATGGACATAATGTGATGATAAGACGAATTTAATGAATATGTAATAAAACACGCTATGTTTACTAGTTGGCAGTCCAAGGTTCCATCAACACTCTCCAATTCCAACATCGGACCAGCTTGATGGTACTATAATATGGTACCGTCATCCAATCTACGTATAAATACCAAATTTCATGACGATACAACAATTTTAAGTGCGGGTAATTCAGATTCTTCGATTATTACATAGTTTGTTGCCCGAGCTAATAAAGGCGTGTTAATGAAGAAGGAAGAAATTACACAATGGTGGTATTAAAAGTGTTACAAATAAAAATATACCTAAAACTGGGTCCCTCTATTTTTATAAATGATTCAATCATAAACTATTATAGTAAAATATAAGTTTAAAAATAGCAAGAGTTTGCAACAAAAATATCCGAGATTAATGACTGTTATGCTCTTTAACACCGTTATCGTAACATTAGAGATACTCTGAAAGCTCAAGTCAAAGCGAAGACGGTAAGACGAGGCTTTCAGTGAAGCGTTTAATTCACTATAAACCAGGGTCAAACACTCAAACAGAGTCGGTTCCGGTCGACATGTGCTCCCGTTTTTTTGAAGCCTTGATATAATAACCATTTTTATAAAGACACACCTGCAGAGACTTATTTCGTGGCAATAAACGTTACTATCGTGTAATCGGTAGGTTGGTCATGTATTATGAGGTGCCACTTCACATGCAAGAACCAAGAACCAGGAACTAAGAACCGAGAAATAAGAATCAAATGTTTTGTTCATTATAAGATACACAAATACCTACACTTAATGAACGTCATACGAGTATACTTTTTTTTCTATTAGTCAGTGTTCATCGACTTTCAACGCCTTCAGGCTATGGCAGACCCGGATAAAAGAGTCGGCAGAATAAATGTCTATTTGTATTTGCAAATTCGGCATATTTGGCAAAAAATTACCATGTGAGGGTGTTTCGCCTTCCTTGCCTATATGACAATGGTTGTGTTAGTGAATAACTGTCGGATTGGACGCAAAGCAACATCAACGTACTGCCATTGTGGAGGGTACAAGGATGACGTACATCGCACGCTCGAGGCATGCCCTGCTTGGGAGACCGGTCGGCGCATTTTAGTAAGCCAGACCGGGGGTGATCTATGTTGGCTCAGAATTCAGCATGGAAGGCGGTTGTCTCCTTCTGCGAAACCGTGATGGTTAAGGAGACTTCCGAGCGGGATCTGGAGAGAGCCGGTCCAACTCGGTTATGGAGACGTCGGGGTGGTACCCGTTCATACCCTGTGAACCTATGGAAAACAGAAATTTTTAGTGAGTACAAATCTCACATAACAGACCTTCCCTAAGAGATTGGGTATCTTTTTGGAAGTTTTGCCGTCAATAAAACAATAAATTTGATAGAAGTATCGAATAATACATTTTATTATAATTATTTCTAAGTAACCAGCGAAGAAGCAATGCCTACTGTTAAGTGATCACTGCCGCCTATGGCCATTTGCAACATCAGCGAGCGAGAGAGCTTCATTGCGCTACGTTTGAAGAACCCCGTGTCAACCTTACTTGCGTATCAAGTCGTGCGAGTAGGCAGCACGAAATTCTGATACGAGATGTTATGATGTTATGCGAGAGGTAGGTGCACTGCGCATGCGCTGTACTCACTGCAGCTTGGCAGGCTCGGGAGAGTGTTGTGGTTCTGTCAGTCGATAGGCGGCCGGCATGGCATGCGGTCGCGTCTACGTCGCGTGAGGGCACGATCGGCGTACGCGATCTATTTCAGTGAACTTTGAAAAACTAACTCGAAGTTTAATTTTTGATTTATTGAACACAATTATTTGTATGTCTCTGTTGTTACCGTTTTTAGTGTTGGAAGTATTTTAGTAATCAGTCAGTCGTAATCCGTCACATGTGTGTGTCAATCGAATTAAAAAGGGTGAGTCGTTATTTATTCAAGTTATTACGATGTTATGGTTCTGGGGAATAATGAATAATAAAATAGAAGCGGGACAAGCGGAAGAGGAAAATGTCGAAGACAATTTAAAACATCTTACGGGAATCGAATGAGGTTTACTTCGATACGCTTTTAATAGGTCAGATTAATATATTTTGAGTGCTTCCTCAAATTGTAATTACCGATATCGTGCATATTGACAAGAAACACGTTTTAGAATTATTACAGATACACGTTAGTATAATGATTTATTTATGTAACTGCTTACTGATATAGATATGTCACAGTTAAAAGCCATTTTAGTTAACAAGCGTTTTAACTAGTTAGAACTGGTTAGGTTAGGTTTTTTCAGTTAGGACGCGTTTCCCCTAGTTAGAACTAGTTTTAACTGATATTCAATTCAGGGAAAACGCGTTCTAACAAAAAACGGGTTTTAACTGTGACATATAACTGTAGGTTACATGTCCTGACATATTATCTTACGTACTGAAAACTTTTATTTCACATTCAGCTTGATATTAAGATAAAATAATAAGTATATCCATGATCAATTATATTCCATTGAATATACCTCTATGAGGTATTGTTAATCATCTTACTCTAGTTTTACACTACAGCAAATATAAGAAGGTGTTCACGGACAGCATTCACTCTGTAACTACAGCTATATATTGTGTATCTTCGCCAATTTCTTACATAGTTTAATACTAGCTGATCCGGCGCACTTCGTACCGCCTTCTCGACCCGTCCCACTTTTTTTTTTATTTATGTACCGATTTTTACGAAACAAACAAAATGTTACGTGAACCTCATACATGTCACAATACATCAGAGAAACGCATTTAAATCGGATCGGTCGTTTCTGAGGTTTGCGTGCACAAACGCACAGACAAACCGTCAAACAGACAAAGACAAACATTCTTAAATAATTTTTAATTAATAAAACCCCTAAAAATTTATCTGATTAAATAAATTCTGGAAGCTTGTAAAATGATTAAAGATTGTAAAAGTTGATTATCTAAACGTTAATAATTAATAGTATACTATATTTACAAACACTCTTGTTGTATAACCAATATCTGGCTTGGCGGTGGTTTCCCCCCGGGCGTACCACTAGATTCCCTTCATTTTATATTTGTCCTAAACGAAGTCCTAACGAAAATTCTAGTAATTTAACGTAAAATCGTGAATAAAAGCTTACTCCAGTAGTATCATGCCATTAAAAGTTTACTGCAGATGGTTGTAAAACTTAATATCAAACTGCAAACTGCACTTGTAAAGGACAAATAAACAAAAAAAATATAACATAAATCTGCAAGCCAGTGTTTGTTGTTAATTGTTTATTATAGTGCTTTTAGTTGCTTTATTAAAGGCAGTTGCTTCTCATTGGTGTTCTCATTGAAATAATTGTCATCGTATGGTAACCAGGCGTTACTTTGCGGAATCCACGTTATTAAAAATTAAAAAAAAGTCCGTCTGCCAGTGAAAATCATCTAAGATTGTGGTAAATATCAAAACCGGTTGCTTTTTTAATGAATTTTTATAGTATCTTCGGTGTAATTAAATTAATAACTTCAATCGACGCCGAGTTATCCAAGTTCCGGCGGATAACTTAAATTAGGTTATTACTATAAATAGCGTGGCCGCGAACTAATTATAATCTAATTTATTTGTTATTTTATTTATATATTACATTTTAAGAACATACTGATCATATAAACAGAATTCCTGATACAACATTACAGTGTTCTATTCGAATTATATGGTTTTATAAGTAGATTTGATTAGATGCTAATGCTAAGTGATCTTACAATACTGACTTTAATTGGACACCTTTATTACACGATTTAAATATAAATATAAGCTGTCCGCCTAATGATGATGTGTTATTTTATAAATAAATTATTATTTTAGAATAGAAATAGACGCAAAGGTGCTACTATACCTTTGCGTCTATTTCTACATTTAATAAAATTTATAATATCAATATATATAATTACTATAGCTTAATAATAAAGATGAAAAATGTATGATAAGAAAAACGAACTGGAAGTACCAGTACGTTTCGATTCGTCTACTAAACTGATTGCAAACTCGATAGCATTTCGAATTTGCAGTTTTATGGCCAGAGTACCTCTTTACGGTCGTTGTATGTACACATTTGACTGAATTATGCACATACGCTTGCAGAGTTTGGGCTACTTTATTTTGTTGATTGGCTGTAATATTTTATAGGTGGTAAAATTTACATATAGATACAGATCGACCGGCGCGCGGCGGTATGAACAACAATTTGACGTGAAGCTATGTTTGTGTCGGTGGGGAGGTGGGCTGTCCTTATAAATAGTTACACCGTATTATACTTAACCTTACCATTATTGAACAATATATTAGGATTATATATAAAAGTATATACTCACATACTAAGTATATACTCACAAGTACAAGCATATACTGACATATTAAAACGGTATGCGTTCTTTATATTTAATTTATTTCAAGGAGCTTTTTTGTAAGTTTGAAATAAGATGCAGATGTCTACTGGTGATAGACCTTAACGGTCGGTTTCTCGTATACCTCAGGCATACTCCATAAAAATATAAACAAACCCAGAATTATTAGTAATAAAATTAAGTCAGAACAACTAACTAACTTTCGCTTATTAACGCTCTTAATGTTAATATAATTAAGTTTCGAAACAAGCTACGCTAAGCTTCTATAACAGGAACAATGATAATGAATAATTCAAAATTTAATTTTCTATTGAATAGAAATAATTTGAACGATAATTCATTGTACAGGCTTTGGTGGTTATTGCGGAGCACCGTCCGTATTAATTATGCTCAATAAAGATTTTCGATGTTAGTATTTTAATCGAGTTAATCTAATTTTGTAGTATTAATTTCAGTACAGATTTTTAAGATATCAACGATCGGTCTTGTGAAGTCACAAGATAACGAATTTGTATGTATTGTTGTCGACATTGTCAAAGAATTATCGTCAAATTGCGCGGATTAACGTTTCTAATTTTATTACTTTAATATTCTTTTGAACTATATACGAGTATCCTTAAATCTTGCAATAGTCAAAAGGGACTAATTGGAGCTTAAATTTATTTAAGTAATTTAAATTTGAGGCAAATTGAAACATTTGGAGACCGATAAACTGTACTTATAAATAAATTGTATTTGAAAAAATATTACAAATACAAATATTAAAAATATTACAACAAAATCTTTTTTTGAAAAACCTAATAACACCAGTGTAATAAAACTCAAAGAAAATAAGTTTTTAAAGTCAAGCGAATGTGTCTTGGAGTGTTTGTTATGCCCCAACTGTAGCTTTTCAAAATTTCCAGCTGTTGAGTCTGCAGAGTTAACGCGGCCGCTTTGAAAACCCTTTAAATGAGATTAGAAAGTCGCTAGTGTTGGATGTTTCATAATGTTCAGTTATTTGTTTTCTACCTGCGGTTTCGTTTCACGCTTCGTTTTAGATAACACTTCTTTTTTTATAAAAACTACTCGCATATCATTTACATACTAGTAGTTTTCTTAACCCCTCCAGGGAAGTTCGGGCAATGGGGGAGTGAGGATTGAATCCACCAGCTCTCGTTCGTAAGTCCGACACACTACCCATTGGGCTATTGCAGCTTTAACATAATTATTTAAATAACTACGTTTTACACGTGGCCTCCTCTAGAGGTTTTAGAATCGGGAGATTTTATAGCTCCTAAGGATTAAGGGATTACATACAGGCGTCCTCCATGTAGTGAAAATAGGAATTTGTTCGAGATGCCTACAAACTAAGTAATAACATTCTATATATAGTGTATCCTAATCCATTCGTTCATACAGGCGTCCTCTATAAATAGTGAATAGGTTTATTGCTCTAGCAAACTACAAATTATTTAAGTATCAATATTCAAGAGTCTTCTAATATTGTATAATGTATAATCTTACGCTAAACCAAGCCGCAGGTGGAAAATTATTTTCTCTAGGTACTAGGCAGTAATTAAGTAGTATATACCTATTTCTGCCTCATAACAGCAGTATTCTTGCTGCTGTGTTGTGGTTTCAAGTGTATGGTCAGTTAGACATACATAACCGAGGCGGTCCAACTTAGTCTTCAGGGGTAGGAATGCATTTGTGGTCGACCTAAGAAGGAACTTCGATCGTGTCTTTAGTTGATTACAGATGTCCATGGGTGGCAGTAACCACTTACCATCGGGTGGACTGTATGCTCGTTTACCTCCCAGTCATAAAAAAATGCGCTAGGAATGCCCCAGTAGCAAAGTATTCCAATTCCTAATTTAAAATAGTAATAACCTACTATGAATATTTTGAGCATTGTATTTAAGGCATAAATTAAGCGCGAGTAGCGTCGCGGGCGTGATCAAGTAAATCGATTTCCTATTGATGTTTGATCAGATCAAACTTAAAACCACCAGACGTCGTTAAAAAGCTTCGCGCTTCGCTCCTAATAGCGGAAGTGGAGAAAAAGCTGTGAGCAAAGACCGCGGCGTGGGGATAATCTCGGGATTCGCGAGACGATCACGAATTGTTTAATTAACTAGGTCTTTCTTCCAAACCTAAGTAAGGCGCACGCTTAAGTACTTCGAGAAAAAAGTATAGAGTGTAGTAAGTAGTTATAAGACTATAATATTCCCCTGTATATATTACTATATCTTTTCCGCGGCGTTTGCGTTGAGGTACAAAGACTTGATTACTTTCTAAAGAACGATGTATATTTAATAACGAAAAAACTATAGGGTCTTATACACGTAGGTATACAATGTTCCTTTATATAATTTGGCAGTAGCTTGCGCCCCTGCGTTTCCGTTTATATAAATATGTATGTGGTAAAGATACAATAACTTGATATTTTAATAACTTTGTTCTTAAGTTCCGACGAAGATACTTATTTAGAATAGATATTTCATAAATATGTTGGAACAGTAGTAGGACATTATATTTTACGTTTTTCTATACCCCTTACAATATGAGTACAAACATGATGACCGGTTGAGTACTTAAGGCAAGGAAGCCTAACAAACAGATTCACATTTAAAATATACTACTTGACTCGACAAACTTCGTTCCGCCTAACAGTCATTAAATTAGCAGGATTTTAAAATGAATAAAAATGTATTATGATAATTTTTGCATATAAATAAAATATAAAATTAAACAATCAAGTAGTTTAATGACCTGCCTTCAAGCCTTGCCTTTGTCGTCAACATTACGTAAGCTGTCAGTTTTGTTTCCAAATTATATTAATGAACGGCTTTTAATGATTTTTTTATTGATAAATATCATATTTTAATATTTATTGTCCTATTCCTCACGAAGTCAAATTCGAAAGCACAAAAATCATAAAAAAATTGTTCAGCCGTTCTCGAGTTATAAATGAAATGGTGTTACCAACACTACTTCTTTTGTATTTATAGATTAGGATTCCTAGTTATCGTAAGCTCAAATGTTAAGCATATAGGTAAAGGCCGTAACACTTTTTATGTCCCACTGCTGGGCACAGGCCTCTTCCCCAACTGGGGAAGACCTGGAGACATAGTCCGCCATGCTCCTCCAATGCGTGTTGGAAGAAGAACTAGTTAGTGGCCAACTGGTATGTCGGATGTTATCCAACCCCCAAATGGACGGGGTTTAACGACTGCTATCTGTCGGTAACAACCGGGACCGATTGCTTAACGTGCCCTCCGAAGCACGGAAATGAATGTATTTAAGTGATTTTGCTTTTCTGTTTCAGCGCCCGTCAAACCTGGTAAGTTTGTCCCCGAGGTGTGACACAAAAACGTTCAGACCTTATTAGGTTATGAGGTGGCCTGGAGCGTTAATGTTAATGTTAAGTTAATGCAATCTTACGATCGAGATCGTGGGTTCGATTCTCACTCCCAAAGACGTGAACCCGTGCATGAAGTTTGCTACCTCACCGTCATAAAACAAAAAAGTCAGCGTTTGCAATGTAAGCTCTCTAAAATCGTTTTTCGACGGCTTCATCACAATATATGGAAATTTGAAAGGTGTGGAAGTGGTTCAAGATTTCGTGGTTCGAATCCGGAGGCACCACCGCCACATCTATTTCTAACTTAAATCAGTTCTTGCTTGTGTTCTGGCTTGAAGGGTGCGGTAAGGGAGACACTTAACCGAGGCTTATTCCTCGACGGTAGAAACGCATTTGTAGTCAACTTTAGAAAGTGCTAACTAGAAACTGCGATCCTGCACAGCAGAGATGGCAGTTGGCAGGACTACCACACGCTCCGGTGGGTCCACTAGGTGGCCCGCACGCTCCTTTACTACCAGCGATACAAAATTGTATGTAATTTTTTTTATTTTAAGTCTGCGGAAAACCGGAACCGACGTCCTGCGGCTCTCCCGAGCCAGTGAAATCGTGTTCCAAACATAAGCCTAGGCCTTGCTCTTGTTGAGGGTACACCGAGGGACACTCCTAGCTCCACCATCCTTCCACTACACTACTATATTTGAAGCGGCAATAGCCCAATGCACTTACGATCGAGAAATCGTCGTCTCCTATTGCACGTTGCCGTGAAACCACTCCCAACAAGAGCTTGGCTGGAGGGGTTGACGAAGTCACTAGTATTGTGAATTTGTTGTATTATAATAGTTGAAGCATGATTGTTAGTAATGTGTAACTTCTATTAATATTAATAATATTCCGTTGACATTTAAAATGGTGTGAGCACAACGACGACTGTTGGCTTTTATTAAATTTTTGCATGTTATCATTGTGTTTTTTTTGTACCTAAACCTTTAAATTATTTTTCGAATATATTATGTATTAGTTGACCCGGCGCACTTCGTCTTCCCGTCCCCGTCCCACAACTTTTATTTATGAACCGTATTTTATGAATCATAGTGTTATGATGTTAAATGAAGCTTACAAGAATTTTCTATTAGATATATTCCATGTACAGACAGCAATCACTTACAGATTTATTACATGTATAGATCTAGATTATCTTCTTCAAGTATCAGGTAGATAGTAAAGGTCTAACAAATGATACGTGCTCATTCCGCCCATGGACCCCTGTGATCAACCCCACACAGGATCGAAGTTCTATCTGAGGTCGACAACAGAGAGTTATTATCCCTGAGGACTGAGTTGGAACGCCTCGATTAAGTATATCTCCCTGACTACACCCTTCAAACCAGAACACAGCAGCAAGAACACTGATGTTATAAGGCACAAATAAGTGTAATATAATGGAACAATAGATGTAGATACGTACGTAGATATAATTACTATATACAAAAAGAAATGAGATGCCATCAAAAACATAACATATAAAAAAACTATTAGTTGAATCGTATCGGTTGAATCGCATTACACAATCAAATTTAGTATAATATGTAGTACTTGTGGTTACTTGTAGTACGTTGTTTTCATGCGATGACAGTGTCAATCTATTTATTTAAAAGTAGCTGACCAGGAGCACTTCGTACCGCCTCCCCGTCCCCGTCCCCATCCCACAATATTTTTGTTCAGGCGGACTTATACTTTAATTATTGTTAATTGATGGCCACTAAGCTCGACTTGTGTTAAGGCGTCTGGCCACCCTGTCGGACCGAAATATGCCCCTTTTTTTGAAAATTAATAAATTCGAAACTATTCGCCGGAATATTTATATTTTTTAACTCAATATCAAAAAGGGTTTCAAGAATAATATAGTAAAATTTTATTTGAAAATATTAAGAAATGGCGCCGTGGTGTTGTAGTAAATGTTTCATCATAAATAAAAGGACAAAATACAACAGCGGCATGAGTTAACCCGTGCGAGCTTTGAAAAAGGGTCGGACCGCGCGAACTACTGCCCGCAGCGCAGTGGCTCAACTTAGGTGTCGATAAATGCCTGTAAATTGGCCAATTTTGGGTGTTTTGATACGCAACAGATCTTAAAATGTTCGCTACAGTTCAGGGTATATTAAAAACAA
The DNA here is from genome assembly GCA_018250275.1 of Udranomia eurus. Classification (NCBI taxonomy): domain Eukaryota; kingdom Metazoa; phylum Arthropoda; class Insecta; order Lepidoptera; family Hesperiidae; genus Udranomia; species Udranomia eurus. The sequence continues at coordinate 14,191 of DWNJ01000665.1, forward strand.
AGAATTAAAAATTAAAAAAAAAAATCCAGGGTGGCCAGACGCCTTAAACGATTCTAAGTTTCATAACAAAATAATAATCGAG
>DWNJ01000666.1:0-14268 GCA_018250275.1 Udranomia eurus
TATATTTAATATTAGTTATAATATATCATTCCTTTTTATCAAGGTAAGAATTATAACTAAGCATTTTATTATCGCTAACACGTAATTAAGGAACAGCCTCTTTAATTTCCTAAAAAAAGATGAAAAAGATTACTTTAACAGCACTTGGAATTAGCGATTCCTCTGGGGTAATTAGCGTTCTTAGACCTTGATATATATTACTATATGTGTGTACATATATATAAAACTCAACTGTTATATACCTTTTATATCTATTTCATAAGACAAAAATCTTCATAAATTTCGAACATTGAAAAAAAAATTTTTTTCAATATAAATTTTACAACACCTCAATCTGCTGCAATATCATTTTAACAGCTATAAATAACTCAACAGTATACGGGAGCTTCATTTGAATAAACGTAGTAATGTTACCAGGCTTTTGCGTAGAAATATTTTTAGATAATTTTTGTACAACAAGTACTTATTAACAAAAAAATTAAACCGACGATAAGCTTACACACAACTCAGTATTAAAATAAGTAACTTAACAATCAATTATCCCCTATTTTTCTACCCTTAGGGTTAGAATTTTTGTTCAACCTTTACACGACCAACTTCGGAGACTGTAGTCCATTGATATCCACTTTCTGATAGAACTGAGGTCTATCTGAGATCTTAAGTGAATACATTACTATTTTAGAGGAGTGGTTGTATATTTGTACACAGGTCCCGACTCTAAACGAAATTGAAAAATTCAGTAGTACTAGTACATCCTCAATCGATCTACTCGTGTTTTCCCTACAGTCAACGTGGAAAACATGTCCTGAATTTCCACACAGCCGCGTAGCATTAATTCCGAATGAAACTCGATACCGGAAGCCGTATTACTGTTAACAAAGAGCGTTGTTAAGCGAATCGTTCGATAATTTTATTTTCATTCGCCTATGTTGAAATCAATTGAAGAGTAAAACCTTTTACGGTTCCATTCCAGAAGCACCACCGCCACACCTATTTATCTTAATAGCGGTGTTCATGCTGCCGTGTTCTCGTGTGAAGAGTGTGGTAAAGGTGACGTACTTAGCTCGAAGCAACACCTTTGTGTTCGATCTAAGCAAGAACTTCAAACCTATCTTGGGTTGATTACAGATGTCCATGGGCGCCAGTGATCACTTGCCATCAGATGGATTGCGTGCTCGTTTGCTAAAGTGCTCTATTCCTTATGCATCTTGCCTCTTGATAGATGATGTTAAGTATTATTAACAGCAGTTAATAATAATTATCAACGTACGTCAAGACTTTATCGTTTTGCATCGTGCATGACCTTTGCAGCAAAATGGATAATTAATAGAGCTCTTAAGTTTGCTAAGTTTTAAAAAAGTATAGGTTATTATAAGAATCAATACAAACTTACTTTCACACAAAAGGAAATTTTAACTGTTTAATATTTCTGTTTTCAGTCGATTACACATGCATGAATGCATGCTATGTTATCGATTTTGTGAGTACTTTCCCTTTGACACTCACTTCTTATGCTTATTTATAAAAGCAGTTTTACGCACAAGGTGAAGTTAACTTGCATAATAAATATACTTATTATATTTTTAATAAAGAATTAAACTAAAGTTTTTAATCCGTACTTATTGCGTTTGTACATTTGTTATAATAGTATTTGAAATGTTATGAAAGTACATATAAGAGACTATATCATTTTCTCAATCAATATTTTTTTATGTTTTCTACTGAAATTAAAAAACTAACAACTGAGGAAGCTTGTGGCATATTTCCTAAGAATGGTTCACAACTAATTAGTAAAAACAATGTTTGATTGTTAAATGTAGTGAAATGCAAGTGGAAATACAATATAACAGGAATAGTAGATGATAGGTATTGAAGATTTCTGATTTATTCCGTTAGTTATACGGTGACGGACTTCATGGAGAAATGCCTCCTAAGTTCCTTGAAATAATGTTTAAAATGGCTTGTGAAGACTACGGCCTAATCTATTTCGATATTCTGAGCGGGTCTAGGACATGCCCTTTGGGACATTAATGTGTTAATGAGCTAAGGAAACTAAACTTTGGGTTTAATGATTTGTACGTTTTACGACTATGCAAGCGTCTTTCTCCTCCGTCAGGAAAATACTGTGGCTTTTTCAACCACGGTATGAAGTTCGTACCGACTGAGAATCATTGTGTTCACTTATTTGTTCAATAATATTCAGTAAATTTATTAATAATAAATTATAGCTTATATATTGCCGAGGACTAATGACTATATAACAAATACGGTTTAATCAAAATCCGTCCAGTAGTTTAGGCGTGAAAGCCGGACTACAGCCAGACAGACAAAAATTACAAATTGAATTGTTTTAGCTTGTGTTACTTATATGAAGACCATTAGAGGTATTCTTTTTTAGTTTCTATTCTATGTATGTACCATTTTTACCCGAGACATTCAAACAGTTACGGGTATATCACATTATTAATGATATAATAACATATATTCTAATATTATAAGTCCGTAAGTAATTCTGCCTCTTCATAACCTTTCTACGCTTAAACCGCGGATCCGATTTAGATGAAAATTGGTATACATTGAAATCCCAAATGGAATGGATAATTTTTATACCAGAAGCCATCCCTCTAGGGGATAGAAAAAGAGGTGTGGTTTTTTTTAATGAGTTATCAACCAAGATTATCTTCTATATTTACTTTATAATGAGAGCTGCGTGCAAAAGCTAGTCTGTTTTTATGTCTTATGGATAAGCGTAAAAGTACTAAAGTACTGAATTGTTTCTTATTTTGTTTCTTTTTGTTTTAAAGCACCTATAAATTTTGTAAGCTCTAAAGCTCTGCCCCTCGCACCATGTGTCTAAGTTTGGAAATCCTTATGGATTACTGGATCGAAACGTAATCCTCCCTTTCACTCCCCATGGACCTAGATGGTTTATACATGTATAAAGCACTCAGGTGACAGGTTAAAGAAACAAAGTCGAGGCGAATGTCAAACATGTCTTTTGAATTTTTATGGCGACTAAGCACTGTGTCTTTTTAAAAGATTTCTATCAGTACTTACTGCCGCCTGAGCTAGCGAAATTATGTTAAAACTAGATGATGTAGTGTTTCGGCATATGAGACATTTAACACTAACATAACATAAGTTTCTACGTTTGCAGCATTGCCCGCATTATAAAGTAAGTAAACAACAAAATTATATCCTGCCCTATAAACTGTTCTATCTCTCAGTGAAAATTCCTTCAAAATTGGTCCAGCCGTTCCAGAGATTACCCCGTACAAACAATGACAGACATACAGACATTTCAATTTTATTTACCATATTGCTTACCATAGATAATTGCTTAGAATGAATAGTAACAACTCAATTACCTAGAAGTGAGTATCATGATTTTTTAACGAATACGTACTAAGTATTATTACAATGAATACGCTGGCGTCCTGTAGTTAAGAATTACCTTAACATATTGACGTGACGTCCGTCGACAATCCGGGCTTAGTGCGTAGTTTATACGCTGAAGTTCGGGGACTTAATCTACGGGATTTGCTTTTAATTCTCATCTCATGTTTTAATTTTTATGGCACCCGACCCTCGTTTGATTATCAACCTTAACCCGCCTCATACTATCCCTGCAATAGAACCGCGATAGTAAGATAACAGATAGCTAAAGTAGGCAGATGGAATACATAGCGCCTTTGTCTGCGTTTCTTATATTAACAATGTATTTTAAGTGCAGAGGAAAACATCAGAAATTAGAATGAAAAATACATATCATAACATTTAAAACAATCCTTGTGTGTTAAAACTCTATTACTTTACTAGCTGACCCGGCGCACTTCATACCGCCTCCCTGTCCCCGTCCACAACTTTTTATTTATGAACTGATTTTTATGAAACGAACACGAAATGTTAAGTGAAGCTTACCCCCTAGACCCGCAGGGGTACTTTTTTAGTTTTTATTCAATGGAAAGAACTCTTTTACAGTTTTATTATATTTATAGATGAGCATATTGCAATATTTGTATCATTTCACCTGTATCATTTTATTTATCGATACATAATAGTACTCGTAATTGACTTTTTTTTACTGGGAGTAGCAAGCGAGCATGCAGTCCACCTGATGGTAAGTGGTCACTGCCTATGGACATCTGTAATCAACTTAACACAGGATCGAAATTCCATCTTCGGTCGACCACAAATGCGTTGCTACCCACGAGGACTAGAACTAGGAGGTTGGAACGCCTCGATTAAGTATGTCTCCCTGACCACACCCTTCAATCCAGAGCATGGCAGCAAGAATACTGCTGCCGTAAAAGGAAATAAAAACAGACCTTTTAAAATATGTATACTCGTATTAACGTATGAACGTTGGCTAATGGTCCGTGAGTGGCGTACCTAATGTTCAAGTCTGTAAGAAAAGACTAGACAGCCACATATCATTAGAATTTTCTCTGTGTATCTCTGTAATGTAAAACTGAGATAGGTGCTCGTGACATGTGCAACGCGACGTGACTAGCTAAGAGGCGCTTCAAATTCAAAAGCCCTAAGGTCATGTTTGCGTTAGACCAAAGTTCAAAGCATCTATTTAAAGGAGGCGTAACCCTTAAGGGACGTATGTATATATTTACGTTAATGTATTATAACTTATTTTGTTTTTTGTTTATATTATGTTTATTTTTTTATGGAATTTTTTGTTGTTTATTGTTTTTTTATGTTAAGTTACATATTTTACACTATGATATGTTTGTGTATACTTTAGAAACATGTATTACGATAATATATTGTTGGATATCTGGACTTTTAAAAAAGATCTTATTTTAATACCACGTAACAATATAATAAAGTCGTAAGTTTTATATTGTCTTTTATTTTTTGGTCTATCTTATTTGTTGTAACCCTTTTAAGGTCCATCAGGGACCTTTTTATGTATCTGATAGTAGTAGAGTATAAGCTAGTTCCAACGATAGTCATATCCAATCCATCTTATATATTTGAACTCCAACGAGGATTGACTGTGGATGCTTTCGAGATGCCAGAGAAGTTATCCGTATCTCTCCAACTTCTAACGAAGCCTGATGTTATTTAACTAAGTTAAATGCTAGGTCTAGAACTAATTACTTGTAGAAGTGGTTTTTTTATAACTGGGATGTTGCAAACGAGCTTACAGTCCACCTGATGGTAAGTGGTCACTGCCGCCCATGGACATCTGTAGTCAACCCAAGACGGGATCGAAGTTCTTTCTCAGGTCGACCACAAATGCGTTGCTGCCCCTGAGGACTAAGTTGGAACGCCTCGTTTAATTATATCTCCAAGCCTGAACACAGCGGCAAGAACGATGCTGTTATAAGGTAGAAATAGGTGCTAACACCTATTTAACTATGTCTAAATATAGTTAGATAGTTATGTACTTAGATTTGTAACTGCTGTCTAATGCCACAGAAGTAACAACTCACATTAGATTGAATTTGTAGTAAGACTAGTTCATATTAGGTAACATACGCCATACATCTGCTATTCTACATAAAATACGATAGGTATGCGTCTTGTTTTCAAGATTTATGCGTAAAACCCAGAACCTTATTCGGGCGGAGAAGTGTCTTCAGTATTCATTTCCTGCCATTAGGGAGTAGGGATATAGGTAAATTTGAAACCTCTATTAGTATACGTCTAATATACATTTATTTAAGTATTATGGTAAAATAAGGCATTTTTTATATATAAATCTTATTTTATTGTTCAATATAGGCCATTCGATATTAATAATCAACGTTTCAATAAAAACAAATCTCAAAAATGAACTAGTTTAATACATTTTAAGAGAATGCTACTTCAATTAATTCAATGTGTTTTTTGATTTTTTCATTCGATAATTTTAAAACTAGCCAGCTAATGCCGATGAATAATACGCGAGATTGATTGTAAAACAATATTAGAATTTTAATTATTTATTAATTTGATACTTTTTAAAGTCATTTTGTACCTATAATCATTTTGTTATAAGGTAAACTTATAAAGATGATAAAAAAGCATTAAAATTGTTATGAATATAATATTCATTAGACCCAAAGACAAATAACGTACGGTCGGATGGATGCCAAGTTAATAATCGGATTTTGTTCTAAAATCCTTAATCCTGGGTTTTCTTATAGGTATTTCAAAATCTCCCTTTTCTCTGTCTTAATCTTATTGTCTTAATCTCATTGTAATGCGTTAAACGAAATATAACTAATATACATACATATCTTCATAATTATCAGGAAATCAAAAATTATATGACTAAGAACATTTTCTTCGAAAATATGCTGCGTTGTGTTTTAGTACTTTCGTGAATCACTCATCAATCAATATTGACTCACTGAAAGATCTCTTGTTACTTAGAATCAGTAACACGCCAAAAAACTAAAGCAATTTTATCAATTTATTACTCCAAAGATATAGCACGCTATCGATCCGATCATTAACAACACACGAAACATGCATGCATTATTCAAATTGGATTACACACTTTGATGATTCAGTTCGAATGAAAACCTTGGTATATAAAGAGTGAGTTTTAGTTTTGGAGTAACGAGAATGTTAAGTTAATGTAATTTTATAATAAATTATCGACTGGAAAACATATACTATTGACTACTAGTAATTAATGTAACAATTGAAATATTAATACAATTTTCACTATTTTTACTATACCCCTAGGAATTGTTAAACAAATAACATGTTTTAAAGTATTGGACATTTAAGATGAAGTAGTGTAGTGTAGTAGATGAAGTTAAGATGAAATGAAGTACCTGTAATTTTAACAGATTATTTGTTACCTTTAGGATCTGTTATAAAGATACAGTCGTACCTCATACCGGCTTAATCGGTGCTCAGCGAGTGCTTGGAAAGGGATTATAAATTTAAAAATAAACCATAATATGAAACGATTTTTTTCAATAAAAATATACTGTAATTTGTAAAAATTCAAAATATAACCACACTAGGTTATATTTAAATTCGTTAAGAATGTATCATTATTACCATGCACAAAATTCTTGGCATCTGCCAGCTGTCCACCCGAATCCATAACAATGTAAGCAATAAGGTTTTCTTTATTATACCTATATATAACTTAATTTTCATCGAATCAAAGTAATGCAATTTCTATTGTTCCAGATCCACAAAGATGTCGGTGCCTACAACAGACAGCACGGAAGCCATCACAAACTCGGGATACGGGAGCAGCGACGAGACTGCCAGCCTTCTCGTCTCAGGGCCCTCAGTCACCGTGATCGTACCCACAGAAAACAGAACAGGCAAACCAGTCTTACAAAGACAAGACTGTACCACGCATCTCCGGCCTCAACTGTCTGGCGGACCGGGCAGTGAGGAAAGTGCCGCTTCTGTTCGAACGGAGGACAACACAGCTCGTAGCGTCCCCGACATAGAGTTGCAATGTCGTGACCCACCAGACCGCCCTCAGACACTTGTGTCACCTGTCGCTACTTGCTCCCACAGGGGTTCGGTGACCACCTGCCAGCTAGTTCCGCACACGTACGCGAGATGTCGCGTCTGCGAGCGACGCCAGTCCACGGCGCCAATTTCGGCCCTACAACTAGCGCGATCTGTGTCGAGGGAGAGTGTTCGTTCGGCTTTGCACTACCCCTGTGGTTGTAGTTCGCTACACGCTGTCAGCACCTGTCCCGTCATTCAACCTCCGGCCTTATTGTTACCAGCTACAAGTACTAGGATCATCCGACAGAGCTCGCAGCCGGAGTCTAGCGCATGCGCGGCGCACTGTCCACATCACTCACATCATCACCCTAGCGCCTCACTGCGGCAGCTTAGGGAACCAGGTGATGGCATCGCTGGCATCGCGGCGGATTCTCTACGAATAAACGGAGGGATGCGCCCTTTCAAGCAGGTAAGGCTGCCACCCGACAGATGGCGTCACTTGTATGTATTAGCAGCTTTTTTTTAGCATTGATATCGTATTTTAGTTGATATATTTTTTTTGTAATAAATAATGTAAGTATTCTTGTAAATTTTCTCAAGCTTTTATAATATAAATTAGCTTATATCTATGACGTTTTTATTTATATGTATATTATGTATTTGCATTTTAATGTTAGAGTAAACATGTTAATTAATTTGTTGGGTCTAAACGACGTAAAGGTTACAAATTCGTATTTTATTTTAACATAAGCACTAAAAGCACTAACTGAAGACATTAAAATGGAGTTTCGGGCTAAATTAAAAGAGCAGCTTACACGAAACCCACAACAAATTAATTTCAACCACGGATTCGTACAAAGTACGTTCAAGAATAATCTTCTGTTTTGACGAGAAAAGAAATTACGAAACGCAAAAACTCCGAGCTTTTGTAAAAGAGCTTAACGCTGAACAGTCAGACAACTTGAAAAGCTATCTAATTAGAACACTAAGTGAACTGCCTGGGGAAACAGTTGTAATTACCTAAGCGGTTTTCCTAAATACGGGATAGAAATATAAATGGAACAGAGAACAACATTTAAGTACCTAACACTTTAGACATTGTTTCATCGCAACGAAGTGACTACTTTGAAGAGTTACATACACTCAATTAAACCTTATTCTTAATTAAATTTTAAGTACCTACTACTCTGCATGCATTTTTCTGACGATTTCGGGAAAAATTGAAACACTGCTTCATGAAAGCGACAAAGTACGTTTTAATAAAAGTTTTATATACAGAACTATAAATCTCTTTAATAAATTGCTAGGAGACTCGAGAATCGGAGAAAAGAACGAAATGCCGCAGACAGTTGGAGAAACAGATTAAAGGGTACTATTTAGGGCGAGCTTGCATTAAGCACATTTTCCGCGACTGACTTACGGACTAATAGATAGTATATAGATGTTCAGTCCAAAAATGCACGCGCCTCCAAAGTTTTTACCCACACATGCAACTTTTTAAGTATATAGTATAAGTAAATAATGTTGCGTTAAAATGTACAAATGGCGCAAACTGGCAATTTTGTTGACCAACCAGTGCATAAGTAAGTTGACAAGTCATACAATTCGTGTATTGATATACATTTCTGAACTTGACAGAGCGCCCGATAAATTGACCAACGCCTACACATATTAGTAAAGAGTCGTATTAAATATGCGCTTTCGCATATTAAAATACTTTTGTTGAAATTTTAAAGACTAGTTTTTAAAAGCATTTAGCTTTTGCGTATGAGCGTTTGTAAATTTTTTGGTCCATTTCACTCGTATAGAGGCCAAATTAAAGTGTGCTTCTTAATATTCAAGGTGCAGTTAGATTTTTCATTGAGATAGGTTATCGGTATTCTAGAAATCAGCTATTCTAGTATTCGACCTGAAAATAAAACGTAACCTAATTTTCCGGTTGCAGCGGTCGTAGCTTAGGCATAAACCTCATTTAAGTACAATGATTTAATAAAACTAAATTAAAGTAAGACATAGAATGTTAAACAATTAAGCCACTTTAAATATTAAAAATAACTCGTAGAAACGACGAAGTCTTTCAAGAATAAAATATCCGGCAAATACAATCCGTTCTACGACTACGACTGTCGAGTTCTTAATATTTCACTTGTGTATCAGCACCCTAAGGCGTACTTTTTATGCGGCTTGGCACTGACGAAACGTTTCGGTGTGTGAGAGATACGTACGTCACATATATTTATCAATTGTTTGTGCGAGATGAGGCCTGCCTTTTCCTTTCATACTGGCTACTTATACATAAGTGTGGTAAATTAAGCTGAATAATAGTATATAGTACAACATTTATATGACTGCAAAAATATTTCTAAGTCTAGGATATACATATTAATAATTGCAGGTAGACTTTTAAACTTACATCATGTTGTTTAGGGAGTTTTAAAGAGAGAATTGTGATTTATCGAAATGGCTACTAATTTTAACGAAAATATTAAATCATGATTGGCTCAAACAACAAAAAAAACCTCTAAATACAAGATCTTCAGAACTATACAGAAAATATAAACAATTTTCTTAGGTGCATGCCGTTTTTCAATTCGTAAGTGTAAGAGTTAAAATACACGACTTCGCGACTCACAAACATTTAACTTGCGCGCAGCACTTAGAAAAGTTACATAATTAACAGTAAAATAGAGCTTACGTGAGCGAGTTTTCTGTATATTATTAAACAAACACGTCTCCCATACGAAGAACTTAATATATAACTGTTTAAATTAACTGTATTCTAGTGTTACTTTCCGTAGTTTATATTGTACGCATTCATTCTAACCGTATTCGCACTTACCGCTAACTATCATTTCACGTGTGTAGCATCTATTGTAACTATTCGATACATTTTTGATTGGACTTCTAAAGTGTAATGTGGAATTTCGGTTGGAACTTCTTGCGAACTTTCATTGTTTCTATGTATATCGGTGTTACAGACAATGTAAGCTTAACTGTCGGCGTGTAAGTGCTGTGTGAGGGAGCTCGCTTGCTCTATATGACATTGTTATGACCATTTTCACCTAGAACTTATGTATTCGGTATAAAAATCTCATAACAATTGATCAGAATCTCATCTCCACTGTTCCCAAATTCCATTATACCAAAGATAAAGGCGTTTTCTATTAATTTTTACCTGCTTTACCCAGTCACAATATATCATCTATGGTACACGGCTAATCCTTGCACTTTCAGGATCTACCTTATTCGCATTCGATTTTTCAATCAAATTTTGTTTCAATTTTCTAATTTCAAATCAAATTTATTTTCATTATTTTAGGTTTTTATGTTACTTAACTTCCAAACACTATTCACTGTTTATATCACACATTTTAATTAAAAATGGTAGTTGAAATAGTTACTAACTACTAACATAGAATCCACGGTCGTAATAAGGTCTATAGAGTATGCGGCGTCCCGCGGGTCTTGAGGGAGGTTCTCAAAACTTTGAAGCCTTTGACTTGAACCCAGTTTTTGACCTACAGGGCCTGCTCCTCTGTCCACAAACCCTGTCGCAGACGCGTCGTGCCCGGCTGAGACGCGCATTCACAGAAGCAACGGGAGATACAGTTACCTACGTTAGAACGGTGCGCCCGTAACAATGCATTATGCACCTCCACCATCGACTGTACAATCTCCCATGCTTCGGCACAATTCGGAACCAAATCAAACTGACTCAATCGGAGAAGCAAAATCTGTCATCGAATGCTTCAACAGGCTTAAGAAACAGATTAGAGCATGATAGAGGCATTTGCTTCCAACAACGCCCTTAGAGTCGCGTAGATCCTTAGATTTACTATCACCTCCCGAAGCCTCATCTATCCGTGTCAGGTTGTACAGTCGAATATGAGCCGATATCTGTGGATTTATCACCAATGTAATTTGTTAGTGGCGAATGTGACGTCCCTTTAGCTTCGTAAGTGACCACGGTAACGACGCCCTCGATATCTTACCCCAGCACCAAATTAGCTTCTCACGAACAAATCGTTTTCTGTACATCACCTCGCCCAGCAGAAGTCGCATCACTGCGCACTCTTGACAGTTTGACGAATTGGCTTTGAATGTCGAGTTTCTTATCATATTTCCGTAGGTACGCAACGATATCATTGTTTGTAACCCCATCAAAGTTATACGTTCAATCTGCGTTATATGAAAACGTTTTGTCCTCGCTTTGGGAACCATCAACTCAAGCAACACAGCACATACACTACCATTTAGCAACATTTACACTTGATAGAAATATTTAGTATACGATGCACTTAGCTATAGATCAGAGGCTAGATTGCACTGAACTGTCTATAAACTTAGGAACTAGATGCTAGAAAATTCGTGGTGTATATGTATTTATTGCTATGTCTTACATTGTTTATTTTGCCAATTCTACTTATATCTATTGTATATTTATTACTGTGTGTATTGTTACTCATAAGATGTCCAGGTCTTCCTGTCTCGTCGACTAAAGGTAAGTGTTACCGGAGAACAACTTGTTACGCGTCTTCGATAGAAAAGAGGACAAGTAAGTTATTCAGGTGTAAAAGAAGTATATTTAAAAATATACATCTTGAAATTAATGAACGGGAACAAAGTCCATGACAAAATATTTTGCACTTTTTCTATTTCTGTAACAAGTGCGAATTAGGTGTGATTAAAATCAGCATAATTTTCGTGTATTTTCATCAGCTCAAAAGTGTGTTTCTGGCTCTTGTTCAGTCGCCTAAGTGTGATCATTCTGCTATGACTCATATTCAGAGCTCAAAGCTATCGTCTCATACAGTTTTATCTCTCATAACTCCGATTCGAGGACTTCATAAACGATAGTATTTTGGCTAAGGGTCTCTTCGCAAATGTTATTTTCAAGCGACATTTTTGAGTTTCATGGTTTTTACACATATCACTATTTACTAACTACCGAAAAAACGTCCTAATTTGGTGCACATTCATCGCTGTTAAATTTAACGTGAAAAGCTTTAAAAGGTTTGGCAGCGAAAAAGCACAATTCAGCAATTAAGCGGCAACCAAATCCAGTTTGAATAATTTTATGTAACACGTACGCCATGCGCGGAATTTTATGTTACAAACCCGATATTTGGGACTCTTTCAGAGATTTCCAACGAATTAATTCGTTATAAGGGTTTATCCGTTAATATGGGGAATTTTGTCTGTAAGGAAATGCAGCTAGCGTGTAACTTTTTCATCGCCATTGTGTTCTTGTTCAGTTTATATCTTGTGTTGATTGGTAAATCGAAGATACTAAAATTTTAAAATCATTATTAGAAGGTATCGCTTGAGTTCGCTTTTTCAGAAATCCACTCAATATTTTACGCCAATTCTAATGTTCGATAAGGCTACTACAGTCTCAAGTCTTACAGGAAACAAGACCATTTATTTGAACGGAACATAAAAGTAATCAATATCGAACAAAGTAAGCAACCGTGATATTGGAGGTTATTCTGCTCCGGGGGACTTGTCATTTATCATATTCTACAGGAAATGAAGTATTTCCACCTGATATGTTCTTAGTAATACTTGGGGTTTTATACATTCGAAATGAAATCGAAAAATGAAATGACTTTAGTTTATTTCTGAGTTTTTGTCACTGAGATTATAAGTGTAGGTACTTTAAGCGTTCATTTTAAGTATTCAACCAACATAAGGAATTATTAAAATCTTTATACATTTGCATACGTTGACATTCCGAAGCAAAAGACTGCTATTGCGTTTCAGTGCAACGAAATCGAGTGTACGAAGTACTTCGAAAGTCAAAAGTGTTAAGAATTTTCATTAAAACACTTGTAAGCAAAATATGTATAACACGAACAAGTTGTCCCATTTTAATTGTTCTCTATTAATCCCACTCTTGTTTCGAAATGGAAAAAACATTTCAAGCAACTCGTAAAAAGATGATCTTGAAGTTTTGAAACATTACAGAAGCCGTGATATTTTAATATGTGACATTTACACTATGAACTTGCGAGACTGCGCTACACATTTTACTCTTAAAATTACTCATGTAATAAGTGTGAGCTTCGTATTCAAGAATGTCACAGAATACGTCAGAATGTGAAAGAAAGTTGCAAAGTAGGTCAGGACCTATGTGGAACATGGAAGATATTTATGCTTTAGCTTAACATAAGTAAGGTCGTTAGTGTGAACAAGATAATCGTTTTCTTACCTACTTTATTCGTAACTAGCTGTGCCCGCGGCTCCGCCCGCGTGAAATTCGGTCTGTGTCTGTAAGCGGCTAATTCACTCTTAATTTCTAATGTTTGTCCCACAATTTTACATTTACTCCGTAAACATCAGAGCAATAATTTCAGCGCCATCTGTTAGTTAAACGGGGTACTAGATAGTCGTAGCACATGTTTGAAAAAAACTTTCCACCAACTTTCTAAGTAGGCGCCATAAGATTCTGATGCAAACTTAACTTAGTCGAGTGTAGGGCTACCCCCCCTTTTAGAGGTAACATTTTATAGCCTAAAACCTGGACGGGGATTATCACGACAGATTAGTAAAGTTTGTATCAAAATCCGTTCAGCCATTTTCACGTGAAGCGCGGTGAAATAAACAAACAAAAATTCTTAAAACTGTTGGAACATGTTCTGTTATCGATTCTTAATTTATTAAATCTTCTGTTTTAAACATATTCCTTGTTCACTTTCGACCCTCTTTAGCTTTATTGTATCTATAGATATGTATTATATATCTATAGGCAAGGGAAGGTGGGACCTTGAACCTGTTCGACTCCGGAGGCACCACCGCCACACCTATTTCTGAATTATAACAGCAGTATTCTTGCTG
>DWNJ01000667.1:0-14259 GCA_018250275.1 Udranomia eurus
TATATAATATAGAATAAAAATAAATTTATCAATAATAAATAGGTATAAAAATGTGTATAATTTTGAGATATACGAGTATTTTCTACGTCTTGAAAATGATTGACATCTCATATAATCAGATCAGACCTTTGGATGACCAATAATTTAAGGCGTATTCTTATTTATCGCAGCGTTTGATAAGAAATCCCTAATTATCAGAAGATCATTTTTTTTAGTTTTTGAAAGTCGTATAATTTTTAATACAAGGCTTATTTAACAGGCTATCAACACGCTCAGAAAGACATACTAAAATGAACCCGATGCATATGAACGGCTATCTCACGTAAGTTTAACATTGGCATACTGTGTAGTGTTAACATTAACATTAATATAACTAATTTTAAGTCATTAAAAAAAATATGTACTTTAAAATTAAATATATTAAAGCGTGACGTTTTTGGAAGGCTGCCACGAAACAAATTAAAACTTAAAATATTGTATAACTTATAAAATAAATCGTGTGATGGGTGCCCTTATTTCTCGTAGTACGTAGATAATAAATAATAAATAACGCGTTCACACTCATAGCCCCACACTAGGATTGCCTGTGTCGTGGGTGCCATGGACAACACACAAAGTCAACAACACAAACACCCAGACCGAGAACAGAAATTTAAACGCATCATTCAAATTTCTGCCTCGCTGGGAATCGAACCCAGGACCCTTCGAATGGCAGTCCGGCATGGTGACCATTCCGCCATACGGGTCGTCATACGACGACGTGCTTATTGCCCAAAATCTTCTTATAAGATTTTAACCTATTTTCAAATATTCAAGCATATAGAAAGACGGATATAATAGTAGGTACATATACAATAAATTTACATATATATACTCACAATTTACTTTTTTCTTTGTGCTTTAGTCACTTAAAAAAAATTCAATGTCCACTATAATTGCCAGTGTAAATACTCGTACATACCTGCAAAAAAGAAAAACATCGTAAGTAAGGTAGATTCAATGAGAGACATAATGTGTTCGTGTTTATTTTCGTCTTTACATCAAAATGTATCTTTAAGAACGCTACTTAATCAGGATTATCTCAGGTTCTGAAGGTAATGACGGCTATGAAAGTATGCTGAGTAAAAGAGCGACGCCTAATTATGCGAAAAACCTGTTACGCTCCACAAACAAAAAATTTCGGCCTCATTTGATAGCCTGCAAATGCAAAATGTTTTTCATTACGACCTTGCCTTGCGCAAATTCGCGTCAGAAATTTTTAACGCAGATTAAGGGGTGAAATCGAAAGAAATTTGAAACTTTACTTTGGTTTATTAATAAATATTTTAGTTGTTTTAACAAAAAAAAATGTCCGTACAGATAAAAACTAACTTTTTAACAAGAACTAAAGCTACTATAAGGCTGCACACACCTTACTGAGTGAACTATCATTTGTCTCTTAAATTTCCATCCTTAGTTATTTTTTTTTTAATTTATCAATGTAAGATCAACTACAAAATATGAGATACATCCTATTTTTCTACCCTTAGACTTGTATGTTAATTTAGTTCATAAATTTTAGGGAACCAACTTTGGAGTATACTCTACCCATTAAAAGAAGAATTATCAAAATTCTACTCTGTAAAATGTATACGCCTAACATAAAAAAATATTTACGTGTCGAATTGAGAACCTATTTTCATCCGGATATAATGACTTCTATTATGTACATTTTTAAATATGATACTTTTATTTTCAACTGCCGAAAGAGAATAACAAAGTAATTTTTCAGGGCATAACAGAGACCGCACCCAAACGTTACTCAGCTATATTTTTCCACCGGAATTTAGCAGACAGCAAATTGCTGCGCAATGTTTTACGGAATGTGGGATCTACCGTAATGGCGGCGGCCCTTTGTTGTTGCGAGATAGCACCTGGTCAACATACCTTTACTCCAAAATATAATAACATTTCCACCCGCGCTTTCGTCTTCGAGACATTAGTATACGATCGCGAAAAGGAAATACTCCTATAAGGATCCATGGATATGTTTTTGTTATAATACAAGAAGTACATGAACAAGAGGTATATGTATCTGTACAGTTTCATCTAAATCCGTTAAGAGGTTAATGCGTGAAAGTAACAAACATCATAGAGTTAGCGAGATTGTCTAGCGCCTACAATATAACACCCAAGGACCGCTCCTGAGCGAGTGCTAATACGCCATCACATTAAAGCAAGCACAACATTACACTCGTGTCGAAATTCTCGAGCAATTTGAGAGATATCAGGATGTCCTCCAAAAGCGATGAGAGACCCTGTTTTGGGTAATTTGTTTCGTCGGGGTTAGAGAATTTCCCGAAAATTTGCCACAAATGGTTAAACCAACGACAGGTTTTTTGCGCTTCAAAAATAAATGCGTGAATTATGTTCTGAATAGCAAAAATGTAGCGATAATGTTACATACTACGTAGGTACGTATATCTGATCGTTACATTTAAGTAATTATTTTATATAAAATAAGCAATCATCATTACAATCATTTACAACAACAGATGGCTAAAATGATAGATTATATGGTACGAGTATTCCCTAAATCCTACCGTCCGGTTTTTGTCATCAAATATTTATGAATGTGTCGCTATACAATGATGCGTGACAAACACAAAAAAATATTCACAATGAATAAACAATTTATTTTAGCATTAGGAATACATAACAGTGGAATTCGATGTGGTTTTACTAAACAATGCGGGTCTGTCGCAAACAAGTTCCAGGTTCAATTTCCTGATAATAAAAGTAATCTAAAACCTATGCTGAGGATTATATTCTGGGTCTATATCGTTGCGTGCGTGTGTGTCTAAGTGCTTACCTTAAATGAGAATAAGATTTTGCAAATTCGGAAGTTTTACTAACAATATAAGTTTTACGGAATAGTGCTTTTGAGGAAACGGTACGGTTGCTTACTACTCACATTTGCATGAGTAATCGCTACATTACTCTCAGCAGAATAGAACGAAGAATAAATAATGAAATGAACCACCGTCTTAGAAGCCGAATATTGCTCTTGCCGACTACTTACATATCCTGACCCTCGTCGCTGAGACTTAATTTAGCAAGAAGAATAAGGAATCTAAAATATTCTTAGCTCAGTGCTGATTTCATTACCGTCTATTTGTGCTGGTCGGAAAAAGAAATTCCCGAAAATGTTTAGTAGAAGGTTTTATTAGATTCTCGACAGTAATACTAGTCGGTTCTGCTTCGCTGTGTCGTAAATTAAATTGTAATGACTTAAAACGAGCCGCGCCCGCGGGGACCGGCTACTGCACGAAATGTCTGCTCAAACATTCCGCCAACGCTCATTGTCATAATGTTACTTTACTTTTAACGTTTTCAAACCCTTTCAGGGCGTTACAGGGCATGTAAGTAATTTCAAATAAGACTATTTTTAGTTCAGGTTTGGGTTCCCACAGTTCATCCCGAATATTAATATGAGGTACCTTCATAATATGTACACAGAATATTGAACTGTAAAATATTGGTATATCAACGGGCGAGCCACTAAACAGTGTAACTCAAAATATGTCTCAGTTATAATAAAAAGTTTTGACTAATAGTAGGACGCGTATAAATTATCGGACTTTTTTCCATCCTGTAAACTGGACGCAGCCTAAGTAGATTTCCCTCAAAGTGATCAATTTCACGACCGAAACTTCCCACCTGCTCGCACTGACTGATGTCAAAATGGACTTCACAAAGTACTTAGCGCGAAGCTCGACCGTAAATTGGTCGCGAAATTTAGTTTCCAAGTCGCTCAGATTGATTACACGTGTCATTTCACAGGACATTCCAGTTTATACTTACAAAGTTTAAGTGAATGTGCTCCCCGTATTCATTAAAATTATGAGTAGCTGAAGGAGTCCGCGCGAAACCTTTTTCGTGGTGTATGGTGCTAATACGCCGTCAGTTGGCGCGGCGCCAACACAAGCGTAGACCCACGCAAACATGCCACCTAACTTAGACACTTTATGTGCTTCGTTGATTCTTTATATGTTACTTATTTCCGTAATCGACGGCCATTGCCATTTACGGTTCGGCTTTTCAATCAGAAAGTGGCTATTGAAAGATAGTTAGCAAGTTAGCTTAGAACTAAAGTTTCTATGATTGTTTATGTTGATGGAATTAAAAGCTCAGTATAAATTGGTCGGTGCTTTATTTTTTATTTACTTTTTACAGAGTCAAGATTTTTTTTCTCTTTTTATTTCCATGGTAAGCAATTAAGTACCTAAAGAACAAAAACACAAGAGCAAGAATAATAACAGAGAGTCATAAAAGAATGAAATCCCCTTACATCCTCTTACATGCATACACCTGAAGATGATTGCTGTTAACATTAGAAGTTGCTACGTAAATTATAAAACAGACGCGTCGCTATTTCTGAGTGCCGACGTCACTATGTCTCCCTTACCGCCCTTTACATTAGAATATAATATGAACTTCATCATGGATCCATCGTTACTCCTGACGACTTCATTTGAGAAACACTACGTATTTCGTAAAAGTGACATTATAACAACCACGAATATTTCCCCTTAATTTTTGTTGACCTGATATAATCTACACGCTATTAATTAAGCTGTATAAAATATATCGAATTCCCACTGTAAAGATCGTTAGTTAGATAGTTTAATGCAGTGCTTCCCAAAGTACTGTTAAATAAAAAAACATTACGCTTATTTGTTGTTTAATAATTACGTATCTAAACTTTGAGGTTGTCTCTGTTCATCTAAGCTGTACACCACTTACGAACTACGAAGATAAATTTCCTTTACAAATTATTTTCATTACCTTACATAATCGTGCACATAATAATATGGCAGTGTGGGCGAAAATATTTTTAAGTCACCAGTCGGCTACAATACGAATAAGTTTGAAGAACATTGGTTTACCGAACTATTATGAATGACTTTGAAAGTGCGGCTCGCGTGTGCCACGCGACCACGTGAGCGGGCGAACGCGCGCTTGTTTTGATAACTTGTTTAACGCTTCCCCGCTCACTTTAGCTTTTCTTTGACAACAGCCCTACATATTATGAATAGGCCTTTCAAGAGTGTTGATTTTTAATGGATACGATGAATCTTTTTTTTATATATATAACGTAGCGCAAACCTCCTGATGCTAAGTAGTCACCGCAGGCTGTGGACATTTGCAACACCAGACCCCTCTGCAATGCAAATGCAATTGCCAATGCATCAGCTTTAGAGCAGAGCTTTCTTTGTACTACTTTTGAAGAGTTAAATTACCTCAGGAGGAAATTAATTCAACAATCCGCATGTGTGTGGAAGGACACCTATGCGTTCTATGCGTTCCGTATATTAATTGTAATTACTCTGTAACTTCGTTGTTATTCTATAACAAGTAATCTGTGGTCTGTGTTTCAGAATGAAACACTCTGAGGACAGACCTCCCACGTTCGATTCCACAACTTCTGCGATCCATCTTGCTTTGGGTATGTCTGAATTAGCGATATCTTAGATCGTAGTATGCCAAAAATCATGAACGAGAACGAGAAGACAAATATCATTAATTTATCCAACTCGCTAGCAAGACCGACTTTGTTCAACTTAAGGATCGTTTATACACAAGCCACGGAGCGATGCGCGCTTCACAACATCAGAATGAGCTGCGGCTAATTAAAACTTGACTGGCACCGTCGCGTCGGTATGAACGGTAAGTCGTCTGAGCGCGGAGAGGCGAGCGACTCTTATGAGCAGACGCTTATTAACTCACCGGCAAAACTACATAAAAGCATTGCTTTATTGCAAAGTAGATAGGTATAAATAACGCGTATATGACTTAGTGTCGCATGTCGTGTTCATAACAATAATATTGACCTGCGAGACAAAACAAACATATTGCACAAGAATCCTTTCCAAGATTTCTAAACGAAAAGTTCCGAAATCTTTAGCTCTCATGCGAAGTGACATCCTGTTGCAGCCACGTACACGCGCTACGCTACTTATTCGAATGCTAATGGGCACCAGTGGCCAATTAACATCCGGTGGATTGCTTATTCGTTTATAAAGTACGCTCTCACATCGAACCGAGCTCACACTCGATACAGTAGTTCAAACATAATGATGTAAGCAATTTACATTGTTTGCTGTAATAAATTAAACATACGGTGGATTGGACGATAAATTAGGCAACGAGGCGCAATATTTAGACTGCGCACGTCACACGTCGCTCATATTTCACAAGCCCGCACTGGGCTGTTGCCAGCCGGCGATGTACTGTTTACGAAAGGACAGGCTAGCGCTTCCACACCGACATCGACTCTTTCCTTTACACTTAACTTGTTCTAACGACATCGTTCGCCGCGACTAGAGATGAACAAATGTTAGGCACATTCATGTTCAGAGCACGACATCGAACGTTGTCTTCGAGTCCTGTATGCATAACATGGCTCAAAGTCTCAAATGATCTTAAAATAAATATAAATTATTCTCTATTATTATTATCAATTATTAAAAATCCGTTAATCCTTTATGGCGCCTCCAAGAATTAGTAATTTATTAGCAGGCTTTTACGCCTGCTAATAAATAATAAGCCTGCCACGGCTATGTTGCTCCAAATTTAAGATTAAAATGGACTGCAACAAAGTCTTGATAGCTCAAAAACATTGTATACGTGCAATGTGTAACCCAAGAACTAAGTTGCCAACCTCTTCTTAAGAAATTAAACTTGACATTGCCATTGACTGGTGTATATGGTATGTATATATGGAAGATTATATTTTTGTAAATTGCCATTCGAGAATAAAAAAGATTATTTATTTTCTTCTCGAACGGTGATGCGGTCTAGAAACTCGACTCACATGAGTGTAAAAATATAAAGAAACTTAAAATTAACTAAATTTAAAATAGGAATACGTAAATGGCTAATAGACGAGTGCTTCTACTCCGAATTTATTCGTATGAATTATGAATCTTTAATATTTTTACTCTGGCTTAATTAATCTAATTCCATTATTATATTTTCTAATCCATAATTGTTAATGGAATTAAAAACACTAATATAATTTTGTATGTCATAACGTGGCAAACGTGAGATACGGTTTATGAAAGTGACCAACTATGTAACCACATTTCAACAAAAAATATTGTTTTCATTTCATTCATTACATAATTTTAAAAAATAAATAGTTTTTTTTTAGTTCAAATAGATTGTGGGCAAGCTGAAATATGTACATCATACGTGATTGGGTATTACTACAAAATGCAAAACATTGGTGGACCGCTAATGCTTATGGTCTATTAGGTACAGTCTTGCAATCGTCTGGCGGTAGGTGAAATTAGAAACGTTAAATAGTTTAGTTTGCTTGTACTTGTATAGTAAAACTGAACACTAGAACTCAAAAGGAATATTAAAGTGTCTATAAATAATCAATTCTGATAAACACCTCTCCCATTTTGACTTAATCTTAATGTAAGTGGTTTCTCTCACAGCGACTTTTCGCCAGCGACCTAGCGTCGGGCGGCACGCCTGTATATTTTCTCAACACACACAAATAAGTAAATTGAGTTCAAGCAACTTTCTCGAGTGTCCCTTCCATCTTAGCGCTCTGATCTTATGGAATTTTCTCGAAGATTTACCTTAAGATCCTCAAAGATCAATGTCATACAATTCGCAACAAAAGCATAGGAGAGGTATTCGTACGAAATTGGCTCAGTTTCATTTATTATTAGTGATATTGGAACATTGATTCCATTATGGAGGCCCGCGTTCCAATCCAATACAGGTTCCCGTTCGGGGGCGGCTTCGGCAAATAAATGTGGAAACCAACGTAATTTGTTGCGATGTTACATACAGCTCTGCTCGAGATTACATCGCCGATAACAAGCTTTCTGCTTTCACATTGTCAATAGGAATATTTTGTAAAATAAATAAGTTCATGTCTTAAGACTCACTGATGCCTTCTGATGTTCAAAAAGACAATGGGACAGCCAGAAGATCCTCTATATCCATCCTCTGTCCACAATATGTGTATTGAAATTATAATTGTTTTTCATACTGTATTATTATCTTCTCGAAATAACAATTGTCTACAAAGAGAAGATCCGAAAATGTGTTTTCGGCTCAATTTTCCTGAAATATTTGTCAAATTTCATAAGAAATTGGACGATATCAAAGTAATTAGGGAATTCAGCTAAATGGCGTTTCATTGTTCCAAAGATAACGCTTCGGAATTATTCGTTTGGAATCTTCGAAAAGATGTTCAAACAATTGAGCGGAAAATTGCTGATGCTCTTATTAAAGTACCCTTATTAGAGTAAAAGCGTTCATATTTTATCCAACCGACCACACGGCTTAGTTTTTAGAAAGGAATAAACGTTCTAAACGTTATTGTAAGGCAAGTAATAATTGGTGAACTTGCTTTGTGGGCTGTATGGGTATGTGGTATGTCGGGCTCCAACCAACCAAAAACTTGACGGTGTTCCACCGCTTCACTGCGGGGCGGAGTCACGGGAAGGCTTACGCACTTTTCCAGTGCGACTCCGCCAGTGGCGTCCAGCCGAGCCGGATCCACCTTGGGAGGCTGTCCGTTCCCAACTCCGATGTCAGCGTATAGAAATCGAGCCCGCCGTCTATCCTGGGATCCATACGTAACGGAAAGTGATGGCCCGTGCCAGTCACCGGTACCAATCCCGTTAGAAGGCAGGCCGGTTTTGCGCGTGTCGGATGCCTATGGCCGCCCTGCGTAAACGCGCAACCGTCTCGCCCGCCTCCTTAGTCCTCTCGGCTTCCCTCTTCGCATCATCACCTCCTCGCAGAAGAGGGCCATCGCTCTCCACAATCCCTCGCTGCTCATCTTGTATTTGACCACGGTGGGCAGCGAGAGATCGCTCCCCACGGCTGCGACCAGCATGGCGCTGACTCGCCGACCTCGGGAACTCGCCAATTCGGGAGTGCATTAACGTGTCCTGCGGACAATCACACATCACACACCCTGGATACGTACAGCCAAAGCCGTAGCACAGGGTTTATCGCCTCCAGAGTCGCCTCGTAGAACGCCAAGATAGCTTGTGGTAATAATTGGAAAATATCTATTTTGCGATTCAAGTACGTCCACGTTTATTTTATTCAACGCAAGCAAAGATAACGAGCGACTGAACAAATATAAGTAGTGATAATAAGTGGTCTCCACACATTGATCTGATAGTTAAACATACATCAACTATGTTTGTAATTTTAGGATTTTAGGAAATTCTTTCGTTTGCTCTTTACTTTTCAAGGTAATGTTAAACACATTATTGCATCTATGTACGTTTAGTTGATTGTAATATTTTTATTCTAATATAGAGTTAAGAATAATAAACACGGCCGATGTAATCTGGATTCGTACACAACAGCCAGCAGTGTTGAGATATTTTCGTTAATCGTACTGTTATGATAATTCGTTGCTGTAGAATTTTCAGCGCCGTTACATTGACGTCAGTGTAATAATTTGACGGAGCATTAAACAGCGCAACAGCGATACTGTATAATTTGGTAGAGTTAAATTTTGTAAGCTTTTATAGCTTAGAAGCAGCCAACCGGCCATAGCTATGAACGAATATGAATAGGCTCATTACAATCTATCATACTTAGAAGCATTCTATTAAAATAAAGTCCGCATTCTTGAGTGCTGTTATACACTGACAGCGGATATTTTGTATAGATCCGCCTTCTTAGCCGAATTATGTAAGTTACCTGATAATCCTATTTCCTTCTTTTTTATTATTAAATACTACATTCCAAATGTAATTAACCCTACATGCAATAACTGTGGTATCTAAAATCGCTGCTGCTCTTTAACCGGAACTAAATTTTCCCTTTAAAATAGACAGGTGCGATAAAACGATGATAGTGTATATAAGAGACTAGGACAACGACGTCCATACATTCCTGACACAGCTGCAAACCGCACAATCCGTAATTACTGTCGGCCACAAGTGTCATGCATCGGTTCGCGTTCTGCCTTCAAAAGCGCTTTAATTGCATTTGTGACGTGTGGGGACGGTTGATTGGTTGTAGGCTGATTTCGCTGCCAAATAGTCCCAATGTTCAATTGGTTATTGCTTACTTTGAAAGCGACTCTCTCCGCTCCACTCTACGATCGCGCTGGGAATACCTAGCTGGGATTACATATTTCAGTCTACCTCAAACAAATGTTTGAAATCTCCACGATTGACTGACCTATTCTCTGGGCACTTGCTGAAAACCAGCGGCGTGGTCTTCGATCGCGGCATATGGACTATTTTCGAGTTGTACTACAGCACAGACATTTCATGATATCGGAAGGAATAGTTATTTAATTTGTTGTTTTTGAAAATGTGATATTACGAATTATGATTCTTGTAATTTTGTGTATTGTAATTTTTTTGTGTTGTGCTGTATTTTGTAACATGAAATGAATTTTTTTCACACTTTGGGTTACATTATTGAAGTTTTCATCCGGATCCCTAACGTTTTAGAAAATATACTATCGCAAGGATAATGTAGGATTCTAATGGTAATTGTTCAAATTGGTCCAGTAGTTTCGGAGCTTAGTCAATGCAAAGAAACAAACAAACGATCAAATCTTTCCTCTTTATAATATTAGTATACACGTCAGCTTGTCTTCTATATTCAGATATAAAAGACAAGGTGACGTGTCATGTTAAAATTATACACTGCGCATTTCATGAGTAGTCAAACATTTAGTTTTAAGCAGCCGTCGATTTGCAATAAACACTGAATCTAGTCTGTTGGCTAAGCTGGCGTGCATCGCTCTCGATTCGTAAAGCCAGTCGGTCTGAGAAAATGCACGTTTCATTTAACAAGTGCTCTCAATGCGTACTTAGTGCCCTCGCACTTTTGGCTTACGTTCAATACTACGCCGTAGTCGCCACTACCCCACCTACAAACAATTCTTCTTTAGTAGAAAACAGCTTCATCACTTTTATGGCTGTGACAAATATCGCCTACGAAACAGAACAGTTTTTCGCTGACAAATAAAAATCGTTCCGGAGTTATTCGTGATCGGAATCGCGAGCTTAACACTTAATTGAACCTGAGCTTTCTGTATTTTCATTTCAATTAAAATTTAATTCGTAAAAACGATTATTGGCGATCGGTGTGAAGCGTCCTCACTGTCGCCGCGCGCACCAGGTAATTGGATCGTGGCTCCGACTGACACGAGGACTCTCCACTGGATGGAATCTGTAGCGATCCGATTAAATACTTCACTTTATTTTTTATTACAGACTCAGCTTGCCGAGTGGAAATAGATACTATTATTTGTAATTTGGAAATTATGCCTTCCTATGTGTATATCCACAATATAATTTCATTGAAACAAACAAGAATAAGAAATAAAATATTTAAAAACTTAAGATCCTAGTTTTTTAGCTCCTTATTATATACTTGCTGAACCGGCACACTTCGTACCGCCTCCCCGTCTCCGTCCCCATCCCATGATATTTTTATTTATTAACCGATTTTTATAAAACATACACTAAACGTTAAATGAAGGTTATAACCGTACATCAGTGAAAACTGCATTCAAATCGGATCAGCCGTTTCAGAGACAAAAATTCTAAAATTGATTTTTTTGGGTTATATTCTTTTAATAAAGACCCCTAAGATGGCTTTCTCTTACATATCTTCCATGTACAGACAGCAATCACTTACCGATTTATTATATGTATAGTTGAGACAACATGACTATAAAGGGATACATCAAAACTGTTAATTTTTAACATAGTTTACTTCGTGATACTATTTTTATGTTAGTTATGACACTGTGATATCCGATGGAGCTATCTATACATATAATAAAACTGCAAAAGTGTAAATGTACATTGAAAATATTAAAAAAATAAATAGCAGGAAGTGCTACCGGTTCGATTACGATAAAACTCGGTATAATCATATTTTAACATCCATCCACACTGGGTACTTTTTTATCCCAGAAAAGTATGTACTCTAAAAAACTTAATTTTGTAGCCCGATCCCTAGACACGATTACTACATGCAAACAATATAGTTTGTCGTGTTTCAGTGGATTCTGAACCGTTTGCGCCACGCGCGCTCTCCGGCCGCGCGATTCTTACATTTTTTGACTGTTGATGATTGTAATTTTGAAAATGATTCTGAGCCGGTACGAAGTGCGCCGGGTCAGCTAGTTATTTAATAAAGATATATATAATGGTAAGTCTAAACGTAATATATATTTTTATAAAAGCTCCGTGGTTCGCTACGCAGCTCTACAGGCGTCTACGATGGCTCTACGCCACGGCGCGCAGGAATATTAATAACATTTAATTACTTCTTCAGCGACTAGCTTCCGCGAGCATTTTCGTTCGCATAGACTTTAATTTGAACATTTTTAATATATGGTAAAATTGTCTTCTTTGTTTACGTTCCAAGTTTCATTCGCTAAATTGTTTTATAAATTTATGATTTACGTTCATTTAAATTTAAAATATTTCTTTCTTTACCTATGTATACATAATATAATAATAATAATAATATTTGCAACCGATAACATGTCTAAAAACCGAATTTTAATATATGTTATTGGTATATAAGTCTAAATAGAAATGTATAATCTTTTGATTGTATAAAAGTAAAAAAAAAAAACTTTATATCATCAGTTCGATAGTTAAAAAATATATTTCCCAAAACAATTAAAGATAAAAGATACTTTCAAAATTAAATAATCCGAGGCGCAGAACAGAGCAGGTAAGTAGCATACAAATGAGGGCGAATGAGAGGGCTCCTACTAATTATTGTTTTTTTAGCGCTGCCTTGGCCTTTTGTTTGGAATGTTGTGTAATTTTAACCGAGTTTCGTTTTAGAAACAAAAGCAAAGAGTAATTTGGCGTTTACCGTTTATAGACATCTCGTGTAACCGAGCTGCTAAATTCCACATTTAATTTGTCTCAATTGCCTACCAATAAACAGAGATGATGTCCCATTGTACCAAACAATGCCTACTTCACTAGGAATTATCATTCGGTGATGTAGCACAGATTTATGCTTGAAGGTTGTTTCGAGGCAACTTCATTAACATATAGCGGTATTCGACATAATACTCATGTAAGTGTTACAACGCATTTATGACAAACCAAAACAAGAGTTCATATACCATTCCGATATTTTAAACGTCCGTAACTTTAGAGAAGGTGCACAGAGTTAGAGATCTTCTAGTTTAAAAATGCACGTCCCTCCACTAATCAAAGTAAATTTTAAATTATGTTTGTGTACACTATTTTTTTAAACTCAGACTCGTCCATGCACTCGATGGTCAACAAATCTGGTAGTTTGCGTCATTTGTACAACACAAGAAGCAATTAATTCTTCGTAATATCCAAATATTGTTGTTTTATAATAAGGTAAATTTCTGCACAGTTACTTATCTAATATGAAAGCTAAAATGGGTCACGTTTACCATTTATTCTTCAATATATGTTACCCATAAATTAATTCAACCTACTAAATTTTTGGGTTCGAAAAAGTTGCTATAATAAAGTCTTCTCCCATACGCCCGCGATATGGGACTTGGTAACAAAAGCAGGTGCGTAGAAAGCAATAACACTTATACTTTCATGTTCACTTATGAATGTCCGAAGTTACTTCGTTTTATCGAGGTTCATTAAAAGTTCGGAAACCACAACACTAATCCTGATTAATTTTCTAACATAATCGTAAAAAACGGACACGGGCAGATTATAAAATGATGTAAACAGTCACACATACATGTAACATCACGTATGAAAATTGTTAAGGTCCAGACAAAACAGTGACTGATATCCTTGCAGAGTTATTATGATATATATATTGCTGGCTTAATTTTTCGATTAAGGCATTACATTGCGTTGCGCCCTTTTAATTTTGATTTCTGAAATAAACGTATTTTTAGTGTGATCCTCTCTAGTTACCGATGTCCATGGGCGGTGACTACCATCAGATGGATTACATTTGTTGGAATGACCTAACCAACACTTGTGTCGTAGTTTAAATTCAAATTCAAAATCATTTATTTTGTATAGACCAAAGAAAAAAATAAGACCACTTTCAAATTGTCATTCTACATTTTACGGCCTCATCTGTGGAAATCCGCCAAGAAACTCAGTAGGCTTGTCTTTTTGTTGTGTTCTGATTATATAGAAAGAAAAGAAAGAAAGAAAACGTTTATTCCATTCATGGTACAACATATAACATTATGTTATGAGTAGAATACAGAAAAAATCT
>DWNJ01000668.1:0-14256 GCA_018250275.1 Udranomia eurus
TAATAACTTTAAACACAATCAACAATACAGCACCATCTCATCTCTACCGCATCTCTACCGTCTATCTAGCTAGCTTATACCATATTATAATAATAATTTGTTTATTGTCCCAAAAATCTAAATATAACACGCAAATCACAGGAAGTTACATAGGACAAAAAAATAATTATATAACATGAGCTTTTTATTCGAGACATAATGGGCAAAATGAGCTGGCTCAGCTTTTTTTTAAGCACTCGATTGGGCGTTATTGTGTAGCGCTGTTTTTTATGTCTGTATGTATGTATTTATATTTTCGCGTGTTATTTTCAGTTTTTTTATACCATATTATAACTGTACCATTGTCAAAAGACATTCTCATAACAAACAATGTCGTATTTTTAAAAGAGTGCTGGGAGTTTTTTTTTCCACTGGCTGCCCCGGTCTACCATAGCCTGAGAACCTGCGAGTGTTGAACGCCGATGACCACTGACTAAAGAAAATGTGTATGACGTTCATTAAGTGTATTTGCATACCTTACAACGAATAAAAATATTTGATTCTCGATTGATTCTTTAAGCAGGCATTTGACTTACACGAATAATTGCATAGAGCAAACCCTTCTTAATCCAATCCATCAACAAAGAACTTGTACAGCTGTGAAGTTTTAGGAACAAAGGAGTTTATCCATTAACAACAACAATAACAGCTACTACTAAATATATAGTGATATCATAGTCGAGAGGGGCCGGAAGCGAAGCTAACCCAACTCTTGCTGTATGTAGTAGCTTTAGGTTTGTTTTCGCTACCGGTTCGAGCGAGCGAACTTCAAAGTTCAACGGAACGGACCGTACAAGTTAACTTTCTCAAAGCGTAATAGATCATGCTATATATAGCGGTCTATACACGTCATACATCGGATGTGTTGCGAGTGGAGACTGGTAAGGTTCCGTGTTAACTGGTAAGAAAATTTCATGTTACGAATACCTGTCTGACTGAATCACCGCCGCACCCATATATGTAGCACAAATACCGCTGTTATGAAGCAGAAATAGACGCGGCTGTGGTGCTCGGGAGTCGAACCACGCAGCAATAAGCACGCCGCGGATAGCTGGATAGGCAACACTCGACTCGGCGGGATGACAACGACAAACTTTGTTGCAAAAGATTTAATGGAAGTTAGTCAGTCTTTGTCGGAGTTCCGAACTTGTCTGGTCTCGCGCCACCGTTTCATAACTTAACGGCGCGCAGGGCTGTTTGATTCTATTATTAGTTTTGTTGTCTTTCTAATACGCTGTTATTGGTATCTATGTATCGTTTTAACGGAGTCTTACAATTTCAGCCCTGTTGACCGATTGGTCTGAAAATTAGTCCTTACACTCCTTAAATTCCGATGACAATAGAATTATTAATTTGATTTGTTATTTGTAATTTAGCTAAACTCAAAGATGACCTATATTAAATGTATTAGTGAGATCAGTGTTTTTAAGTTTATGTAAATGTTGCATGATATTGGAAGACGGTTATAAAATAATATCAAAAAAAAACTTTTGCCACTTAAATTCAACCAACGCTTACTACAGATAGGTAAAATGTATAAAAAACACGAGTTCTTTAAATTTTCGCCAATAATTGTATATCGATGTAACAGCTAACAGTAAAACGAAGAACAGGTGTAAATGTAAAAAAAGAATGGGATGTAATGAATCCCGGATATTCCATTATCCGGGCGGCGGGAGCATAAACGTCGAGATTTGAGCGGCATCTTCTTGTAACAATTTGAGTGTATTAAATTTACATCTCCCCGGCGTATTCGGCGATCCCGCTGACAACCCTATTCGAATGTATATCTAGGGGTTAGTCAAAAGGGAAGTTTTATTGCTCGTGAATTTCATTATAACTTTGCGGGGCCCTCTCGCTCTCTCCCTCTCCTCTTTAACGTCTTTAAACGAGGATTGTTGTCTAATTTGTACGAATTATGTTGAATTTGGCTCGCGGGAGGAGCGATGTACGTACGGTGGCACATTTATACGTGATACGTGCCGTCGAGGTTCTAATGTTCCTTACATGGTTTACGATAGAAACTGTTGCGTAAGTTATAGCTTATATTATGTGTGTTGAGGAAAATATGCGGGACATGTTTTCTATACGAGAAACGATATTTATGATTTCGACACTTCAGTAAATGTTATTCTGCAGTTTTTGTATTTTTCTCTCAAATTCGTTCAACAAATACACTACGACAATTATCTTCTTAACGCAATTCACCAACTGACGCATTCTACATCGATACGTATAATAAATCTGTAAGTAATTGACGTCTGCACTTGGAAAATATCTAAGAGAAAGCCATTTTAGGGGTGTAGAACCCAGAAAATGTTTTTAGAATTTTTGTCTGTCTGTGCGTTACGCTTATCTCGGCTGATCACACTTGAATGCGGTTATGATGAATTGAATGGAATGACGTATTGTGGTAAGCTTTGCTTAATAATTAGTGTTTCATTAAAATTGGTTCATAAATAAAATGTTGTGGGACGGGGAGACGGTACGCAGTGCGTCGGGTAAGCTAGTGTTTTATTTACGTTAAACTCGCTCTCACAACAACGTGTTAGCGCTGCGACAACGTCAAACATAACGGCGAGATTACTTCGCGTCGCACGTAACCAAGTTTGCAGTTTCGGACAAAGTTCTGTCCTGTCCTGTTTCGCCGACTGTACCCACCCTACCGTACGGAGTACCAACTAAGTTCCCGCACTATTGTAACTCCATTCTAGCTATGTTGCGCCACCTTTACGCGTACGATTCCGAGTTTCCTACGTCGATATTTATGTGATTTGAACACTCTTTATTGACTTTATTACTCCGAATGAAGACGAGAGCAAGTCTTAATTTTAATGAATTATTATGATTTCGAATTCTATTCTAATTTTGTAAATAGTTTTCAAACGTTGATCATAAAACAACATCGATATTATCTCAACTAAAGAATTAAACATTACATCTTAAACATTAATCCCCATAGGTTAGACCAAAGCGATGTACATGCAAAAATTCAGAGAACGTCAACTCACTCCGAAACAAAGTTTAAACTTCCAAATTTCGTAAGTCTTTTAATACTCATGTTAAGTAAGCATGTTGCTGATGGATTAATTTCAACATTAGTTTCCAGTGAGCGTGCTCCGCGTCTCGGTGGCAAGTTTGCCCCAACTTCCCCAAGTACCAGCCAACTCCCCTTAATTACACAAAGTCGTTACGTCACTACACTACACTGCACGGCTCATGGAGAACGGTTATTAGCGAAACAAAACCCAAGTTTCCTACTAATGTTATGTTTATTTGATTGTATGTATCACTTCGCATAATAATATGCTGTTGGTACCTACTGTTAGTTGTACCTTACCTTTACATTAAATAGATAAATTACTTGCGTTTGTAAAAAGATTAATTAAACATATTTTCATGTTTAATCAATCGTGTAAAGGAAATACCTTTTAATTCAAGATTTTTGAGCACAAAAATTAATAATTTTATTCTGCTTTAAATTATTTATAGATATTATGTACAAAGATATAAAATTTAAGTCACGCCATGCTATATTCTACATTGAAAAGAAGATCAAATATTTCTTGTTGCAAATGAGCGATATGTGGTAAGAACATATGTGTGTGTGTGTGTGTGTGTGTGTATATCGCAATATTTTTCACAGATCAGCCCCGGCCGTCCCCAAGTTGGCGAGTGTGCATCGGGCTTATCTGCAAGTTAACCTACGATTAACCAACTTCCCCCACTCTACCTACCTACAAAACAGATTCCATTACATGCTCGCCAGTTTCTCGTTACCTCAGCTTCATTTACATAATATGGCGTATTTGCAACAAAAACGACCTAGCTGAGAAAATATTTGTGATTGTTTTTTATTGGACGAAAAAAAAGTCCAGAAAGCAGACATTTAAAAAAAAGATATTTATAGTAGGTATGACACGTGTATGAAAGGTCGTCAATCGTCACCACCACCACCAAGCCACCTAAACTGCGCGCAAGGCCTGTAACCGCTCCTTTTACAAACGAGCGGATATATTTTATGTAATAAGTATGTACATTCGTACAACTATAAAAGCATATATAAAGCGTTATTATATATATTATAGTCTCATAAATTTATATGCGACCCAGGCGGACGGCTACTCCAGTTTATTCTCGTGCGTACATCAAAGCAACGGATTTGTAAGTAGCTGTCTACTAGGTTACCGGAATATATAATTATGTATTTCACATGCAGGACTAATTTAATAAAATGTAATGTAATATTTAATTAAATTGTAAAAACATTGGTCAAGAGTAATGTTTAGACAATTTACGTTACTCGCAAAGAAAAGATTT
Organism: Udranomia eurus; assembly: GCA_018250275.1. NCBI lineage: Eukaryota > Metazoa > Arthropoda > Insecta > Lepidoptera > Hesperiidae > Udranomia > Udranomia eurus. The sequence goes on from DWNJ01000668.1 coordinate 4,360, forward strand.
ATAAAATGATTACGGGTGTAATTTTAAAATACCGCTTTCTCTCAAGATATTCATAGAATACGATGTGACAATATGTCACGTCACAAAACACCGAAAAAGGACATAAAGAGATCTTTCGGCAATGGGTTGTTCTGTCCCAAGGTATTTCTGGAGTATCATGTGCCAAGTATCAAGTATGACGTGGTACAAAACGGACCCAAAGAGAACTTCTCTTCGACGCTGTCTTTTTTATGTCCAATATGTCCATAGGCGGAGACTATCTATCATAAAACAGTCGTTTCCTTCCCTAGAATTAACTTATTATAAAAAAGTCAAGTTTACTACTAACACGAGCTTCTTCCCGTTTAAGTACTAAACAATTTCCAAGAAATTTTACACAAACGACTCACTGGATATCCTTATTAGTCTTGCTTAGTGGTTTCTCTAACAAGAATTAAAACAAAAGTGAATACTTAAACGAAATCTGCATGGGATGTATTTTTATAAAAATAAAACTATAAATAAATTAATAGACTGACTAACAAAGGACCTGTTGTTACATAATTGAAAGAAAAAATATAGCAAACCCACTTGGAATGCTTTCTTTGTAAATTTTTTACAGCCTTCCAACGTTCAAGCAAAGAGGATGCTTTGTGAGAAGCAATGAAAAATTATGTTCAAGTCAGATTTTCTATTAGCCTTACATTTAATTAAAAATCCAAAGGTTTACAGTGCAAAGTGGAGTAAGTTTCAAGAAACAAGCGGGACGTCCGATGTCACGGGGAGTTTAATTAATTTTCTCTCTATTTAATATCTCAAGCTGTATAGACAAGGGAACCTTACTTGTCTATGGAACTTTCGCTCATCTTACTGCACAAAAAGAAATAGTGAATCTGAGTTCACAATACAATTAAGTAATAACTGCATCCCTGTTACAATCGGGACTAAAACAATAGAAAAATCTAACACGTGAACGTGCACATGATGAGAGAGAGAGAGAGAAATCAAAAGATACACTTTCCGAGTTTTTTTAGCTCTTCTGTAAAGTTCTACTCAATGAGATACATCAATTATGATTTCCAAGATCGATACAATTAAAGTATATATAAAAGGCAATATATTAAAGTCCATCATAGCTCCTATTCGCTTCACTATCATCATAAGTGTAATTGTTAATGGCTCGTATTAATTTACGTTCACGTGTTAAGTTGATTAAGATGAGGACTATACAGATATAACACAGTGTAACGAAACAAACACTACGCGACATATACGACACAGACGCGAATTACTCAAGTCGTGAAAAATAAAAATGCTTGCGTATTTTTCCGCCTTTCTTCCTGCGACGCTGTAAAGCGGGGGGACGTGGCATGTTTGAAAAAAAAACGAGCTCGCAACATAATTCAGGTATTTATTTCACTTTGAATACATTCACGTCGACCACTTCAACTCTCGCACACTCGCAAGGGTTCAAAAGTTGTAAATATAAAAATGTCCCGTAATTAAAAACGTACTAATCACGTAATGTTACGTTAGTAGCACATGTAACGCCCGTGTTAGGGTTGTCGAAAATGTAAATTACTACGAGTAAGCTACATGTATCGTTTATTACAACTGAGGTAACGAAGCCCGGATGCGTGAGTCCTTTCATGATATTAATATTAACGCAATTATGAAATATTATTTGTAGGTCTTACCAAATTAACATTAGCAATAACATGGCATTCTCAAAAAAAAACATTTCCAAGCGAATCAAGAGTTCAACCGATAATGCGCTTACACAAACAGTCAGTTTTAGTAAACAGCTAACTCACGGGAATAATATAACATCGTACCCACAACGCAACAGCCTACATCAAGCTAATGTGGCATTTTAAAAGTGGGATAAATCGTACGAACACCGCTATCCGACAAAAGGTACGAGACTTACTTCGCTCGTTATTCCATACCTACCTACCTACCTACCAAGCTACCTATCCATAATCTACGAACCTAAAAACTTATCGCAACCGCGTCCAATCGGCACTCGGTCATGAGCCAGTCAGTGACTCGGGCGAGCGAGCCGCCAGCCGTGCAAGCGGGACGGGGACGGACGGACGCGCGGCGCTGGTTCGATCGCCGCGCCGGCAACGCAACCGCGGGACGCGCTCGGGTCGTTCACCCCGGGGCGGCGTGGCGAGCGAGCGAGCGAGCGAGCAGACGGGCGGTCGAGTCGTGTCGTGAGCGGACGACGGAGGAGAGACGCGTGCGCGTTCCGTTTAAAAAAATAAATATATAATTTATGATTAAATTAATTGGAATCATTTCAACGTGTACGATGTTATTTTGGTTGCTAGTCGTATAATTATGAATTTTAGTTGATTTGCAAACGTTATAAATTGGGGAACGTCATTACATCTTAGGGAAAACCCACAGAAACAGTTTGATTAAGATACTTTAATCCTACTCGTAATAAACATAATTCATAATCACCTCATAAAGATTTTAGTTGGCTACATCCAGCGATCATAAAAAATAGGGTAAAAAGTTACAATGTTAATTGACATAGCACAAGTGTTAATCACATTATATCGAATCTTATGATAAAAGCCGCAAACGTTCCCAATTATTAATTAACTTTAAGCTCGACATAGAAATTTAATGTATCAGAAATGAAAAACCGCGAGTATCTGATAAAGCGGAACCAATTTCCATTACATTTCCTCGAGTGACATAAACGAACTTTAGAAAATTTAAACGACGTCTTCTTGAATAACTACGACGGTTAGATGTGGTTAATATAACTAATCGTCAAACCGGACGGCCACATTACATGTAACAGTGACAATTTGCATTTGAATAACTCAACCGGTTTATTATAAATACGACGTGTTACCTCGGACGCACACACTCGCTAATAGGATGTAGACGAGCGCTTGCGGAGAATGAACCTTGGTTGAAAACTTGGGTTTATTTTATACTAATTGCTCGTTTTTTTTTACTCAAAGTTTATAATTTTATGGAAGAGACCGTATATACAAATGGAAAAATATACGTAGCTCGTAACATTTTTGTTTAGATAAAAAATATAAATAAGTATAGAACTGTAGAAATTAAAAAGTGTGTATAAAGTATGTAACGAGGTTCTGCTAGGTTCTAAATATACACATATACTCGTACATATTGCAAAAATATTCAATATAATCAAACAATCAAAGGACAATTTCCCTCCCTTAAAATTGACCTACGCAATGGACGTAGGACGTAAGATGTAAACTCTTACACCACCTCAAGATAATAACCCCGCTACTAAAAAGTATTTTCATCACATGAACTAAACATATACCTGACCACCAAGTCGAGCGAAAAAGTACGGGACGGTAACTTATATCATGTTCCATTTAAGATTAGCACGACTCAGTGAATAAAAATCTCAATAAAACTTAACCAAAGAACTCCCAAGATCGTATATAACATCAAATACAGATTACAACAAAATGAAAACCAAAAAAAATACAAGAAAATTACAAGAAAATCTCAAGAAACTTGTTACAAACCGTACACGACACTGGGATAGGAATGATCGACAAGCGGTACACGCAATGTGTACGTACACATACGAAAACGCACATGTACACATAATATCACATTACCAACCAACTCTCGACGAGCCAACAGACACACAAAACGTATCGTAGGGTACGGTCACGTCACGCGAGCTCCAATTACGTCAATCGGCACGGCGGCCGCGACTGCGTCGATTACTTTCCAACGCGTTGACAGATCAATACTGTTGTTTATCGCGACGAGTGGCGAGCGACGGGCGGCCGGCCGGCCGGCTCGCTTCGTCTTCGTTTTGGACTAGCTCTTGGCATGTGTCGTCTCTCGCCTTGGTGTTCTTAGACACCGACGCGCGTACGGTACGAGTTGACCGAGGGTTACAACTTAACTTCTATGCCTCGGTGACATTATTTTCTGGATAAATGTTTACCTACATCCTCTTCAAGGTTACCCTGACAATGTTAGTACAAAATTTCACGATGACCGGTTGGATGTGGGTATCGTCGGCATCTTTGGTTCTTATACCATGCACTTTATCTAACAAACAAAATTAAAACTTTAGTCTATACAAGACACTAGACTATTAATTATATGACACGTGGCGAACATGTTGCTCACAGGTCACCAACCCGCAAGTTTTTCCCGTGCCAAATGTCTCCGAGGGAAAGAAAACTTACAGCAGCAAAGCCGCGATTAACAGCTAGTGATATAATATAGTAAAGTGTAAACTTAACTTGAAATTTTTTAGTAGTAACGTTTACTGGGACTTCAGGCGCCAGGGACTAACTGGTGCGATGGAAGGACGGACTCGTTTCTATGGTATACATGGACTCACGAAACCGATGTAGTTAACTGCGTACGCGTACGCGTCGAAATGGTATTAGCAAATGACTTATTAAGCTAACATAATTTGAATAATGACAAATTACGTTATGAATATTAATTTATATCAATATTGGTCATTAGTCATTAGCGATTGCCGCCAATGGAATATTAATCATATGAGACTGATAATAATTTATTTTAAAACAAGCAGATAGATTTAATGAGATTTCTAATAAAGAACATTTATTTAGCGAGATTAATATAGGATTGCAAATTTTAAAACGGTATAATAAAAAAAATTATGAATCAGAGTTTTTCTTTCGGTTCGTTGATGGTGTATTCTCATTCGTTTGTTGATCAAAAAGTCAAATTTAAGTAGTTCGTTTACGTTCGAACAAACTTGGTGGTACGTGAACGATAAAGTAAAATAGGGACGAAAGATAAAAGTAAGTAGTTGGAAGAATGTAACAATACAACAAACCGAGTAACAGACACCTTTGATACTCTCGCCATTAAAGAAAGTCGGTAGTCGGCAGCACTGGCTATCGACGGATCGATAACGAAGCGCCGTTTGACCCACTGCCTTCGTGAAGTGTTGCGTTGTTCGTAAATGTAATTGCAAGAGTGTTATTCTTAAATGTCGTTGCTAGGGAGTTAATCGTCTTTTTTAAATAAAAAAACTACAGTAACAAGCTAAGCTCTCCAATTAATATAATCCTCTAGACACAACCGAAAGTTGGAAAACAATATTTGAGATCGTATTAGACGAGTACAAAATAGCGACCAGTTTTTGAATTCGCTTCTTTGTTCCTAATTAAAAAACATATTTTTAACCCTGTTTAAAAGTACCGCGGAACATGCGAACCAACAATAGTGAATAATATACTTGTAAAAACGGACGAATAACGGATGCCAAAAAAATTTACATAAAGACATAACACGGTTTGAAAACGGAACCCTTTTTCGAGTTTCCCAAGATGGCGACGGCGCATGGCGTTTGACAGATCAATAAGATATTTAAAATCGTGTCGATTGGCCACGCTCCGCTCATCAATTATACCAAAAGCCGGTTTCGATTTGACCCCTCGTTCAAAATTACTTTTAAAACTTCAACGAGTTAGTTGCGAACTCGTAATTCAAAACTTGGTAACCGATTTGACGAGAGTAATTCCGAATTTTATTTATTCGCGTTATTTAAAATTTTAATGTTAATAGCCTGTCTTTACAATATACTATTCAATATTTATCAGGTGCTAAGACGTCTACATCTACCTAAAGTGTATATTATTATGTGACTTCGACTCAAACGGTTTATTTAAAAACATCTATTCTAAAAATGTCCTAAGAAGTTTCTAAAGTCATATCAAAACATGGTCATGTAATCAATATCTAATGGCATACTCATGAATAGAGTTATCGTAACCCGTAATCAAATAATGTGTGATGTTACGTACATTTGCTACCTAAAATTATACTCGTATATTTGACAAAGTTAAACATTTATTAAACGGAATCTCAACGAAGAAAGAACAAATTGAAAATCCCTAGCTGCGACTTAATTAATTACTATAACAATAATGCGGTCTCATCATTCAATAACGACAACGGTACTGTTTTCCAGGCGGCACCGGTCAGAGCATTCAATGTTACATACATATACGCATACGAGTACATAAAAAATATCACCATACAAACGAAGACGACGACCAGGGAGTGCGTATAACACGCCGAATCCGATGGTAGATATCGATTATAATTATTCATAGCGGGACCGGTTTCGACCCCACTTCCAAATTTACTTCAAACTTGGGCCGAGTTCGTAATTGACCCGGCCTTTTCGTTGGCAGCTTTGCGCTTTAAACTTTTAATCTGTATTTTTAAGTGGTTCAAAAAGTTTGGTAATCTCTCTAAGTATAACTTTGTTTGGATTTGGCGTCTTGTTGTACAAACTTACATAATTACTGAGATAAGAGTGGCTGGCTCCGGGCTCCCGTTTCTTGCGTTGGAAAAAGTGTGATTTGATTAATGGGACACTTTCAAGTTGAATATCAAGAACTCACAAACAAAACCGCCCATGAACGGTACACGTAATGCCAATAGACGTGTTTGCTTGTTACTTCATTTCCATCAAATGATTCCATATTCCTATGTACAAACAATTCGAGTATACTCTGTAAGAAAGGTACTAGGTAAATTACACCTTAAAATTCAGTACGTTGTAGGTTTCAACTGTTCAACATAACAGCAGAAAAGTCCACCACGTCAATGTAGAAAACAACAGCCTTAAAACTAATCATAGGTATACATAGATAGGAGGGCATGTACGTATGGACCTTCCAGTTTAAAAATGTACGCCCCTCCACTAAACAAAATTATTTTAATGTGTGAAAGCATATATTTATTACAACTATTTACTAGCATGTGTAGGCTATTTTCTTTGAAGTAAGACACGTCCGTGCATTAATACAGACGAACTGTCATGTTCAAAAATGTATATAGCGAATGCACAAATTGTATGACTTGTCAACTTACTGGTTGGTCAAAAAACATGGTAGATTGCGTCATTTGTAAGTTCAATCGAAACAATATTGGTTTATAAAAAGTTGCATGTGTGGGTGAAGACTTTGGAGGGGCGTGCATTTTTAGACTAGAACAGCTATACGCAACTAGGTATCTAGCCAGCTATAGCGAACGTAAGCTCTTTAGAGACACGCCAGACGAGCCACTTAAATACTAACAAGATTGACTGCGATAAGCGCCTTAATACGCAGCTTGCCTAATTAGGTTTGTGTGTTGGATGTCGGGAAAACTACATTACAATATGTAGTATACAGGGCCGCATATACCGTAGCCTTATAAAGCTGTTGTCTTAAAGTTATAGAGATTATACGTTATAATAATATTATAAAGATTTGCAGTTACAATGAAGCGTTGTGGCATTAACGGTTTTTACGACGTACGTTGACTTAACGTACTTATTAACATAAAAAAGAACAATCAAGAGAGTGGATATAGATTACAAAATAAAAAGTATCGCAACAATCGCCTACAATCGAGTATATACCATCCATCATAATATAAGCAAAGTGGTCATAAACTAATTTATTAACCCATGTTGATTTCCACAGCCACATTTCCACAACAAACACATTTTCCACATTACCTACCACGCACAAATCCCTTTCTACCGATAAGGAGTTAAAACGTATCAACAAACAAGTAAAATATAGTAAATCAAACGTTGTTGATATTCAACAAAGCCCCCATTTAATGCATTCACCCTATCCTATATTTATAACCTACATTGATACGCGAAAATACATCGGCCAATTACCTACCCTACCCTACTGCTAATCCAAAAACGCGATCAACAACACCCGAGGTCAGCGAACGTAGCGGGGAGAACAGGGGCTGAGGGGACAAGCGAGACGCGACCAACAGCGCCGTAAACATGGGGGGTGTCCGTCCGTCCGTCCGTCCTTCCTAAATACCCCATTTGTGCTCGAGTTCCAATTTCAAGTTCATCGCATGCGTTCAACGTGCAACGAGAAAGGGGGTCAACAGTCGAGTCAGGGCGGGTTGAACCGCACGCAGACAGGTGTCTAGGGTTGTCTCACTTGTGTACTTGTGCACTCGGTGGTATTTGTACTTAATATTTACTACGGTACAGTGTTGTGATTGGGTTGACATGAGTACAGAGTAGTATGCTATTTGTATTACTATAACTTTTTTGTGGGTAGTAACAAACAAATCTGATTGGTTGACTGAATGTTGGGTACATTTGTGGAGTAACCTTCGACTGCGTCGTTAATTCCTTATATTCTGCAAAATGAATTCCTTATATTCCGAAAAATAACTTATTTGACCTTCGTATTATATAAACAACAAGCTTTTCTTATAATAAGAATGTATGAATTACACTTTTTTTCTACATGCTTCATATACATACATATATGATTACGTAAAATATTTTTATATGGCTGAAATATCCAAACCACTGTACACTTATCATTCACAAAAAAATATTTACACCTAATTAATGTTGAATACATTTTATATCAAGCGGTTGGCAACCCTGCATCATCCAGGGACGTACATAGCGTCGCGCAAGTTTCGCTATCGATCCCGCCGCATCGTGTGAGTGACCGCGTCGCGTGTGCACTGTGCCCTATTTAAACGTAACTACCGAGTTTAGTGGAGAGAAGGGGGATTGAAGTTAACTTTTGAACAATTCCTTAATTGTTTGGTTTCGATTATGGCGTCAAATATTTTGTGGCGTTTTTCACGTAACTTCATTCCAATGTATCGTGTGACCCGCTATACAATATAGTGTGACTGAAATAACTAAATAAAAGATCATCTAGAAACTATAAACTTAAAAATGGCAAATGTATTAGGTATATGTAGCAGTTTACATGAAAACAGAAAAATTGTGTAATTTTTCATGTAGTTAAGTCGGGAAAGTGATGACGCATATTTACAATTTATATGCGTCAACATTAATTATTTATCCGACCGTAAATGAGGAAAAAATTGCCGGTTGCAAGTTTATAGTCGTTATGAATGCATTAAAACTTACACACCCACATGCGGCCACACACAGCTTTCTTAACTCTTCAGATAAGCTGTAATCCCTTCTGTTTCCCTTAAACCTACTTACCTACTTATTTATTTATAGCTTATTTTTCTTCTTCTTACCGCCCTATGACCATATTTACCATTTGCGCGTAAACCATAATAAGTAATCTATAAAGAGCTTTACGTCACATCATAAGCAATAATGTTTCCCACGCGACACGATTATGCGTACCAGTAGCACACCAGACTGCCTACCTACTTGTTGATACCACAGTACAATACAACTTATTTGCAAAGCTGGTTTTCATTAAAATGCGTTATTATTTTCATAACTTCGTAAGTAGGTTAAGAGTTTAGGTACTTACGCGTACGCGATTTTCTTTCATTAGCACAAATTGTGCAGTATTTATTTTATTTAATACGGATTAATTGATTGTTACATAGAAATTATAATAATATTTCAATTATGAACGCCTGTATGTATACACTCACTATCACTCAGAATATCTGGGCATTAGGTCCTCCCTTTGTAACCCAGTTTTAGGTGCTGCAAACAAGTTAAATAAAACAATAATATACATACGTAACCAAGGATTCCAACTCAGTACTCAGGGATAGCATTTGTATTCGATCTTAAGAATGAATTTCGGTCCTATCTTGGGTTGATTACACATGTCCATGGGTGGCAGTTCCTCACCATCTAGGGGAGTGCATGCTCGTTTACTATCTCAATATTATAAATAACTAGCAGAGCCGGCGAACTTCCGCTTGTCAGTCAATGAATATTTTTGGTGGCGAACAATTTAAAATCTATAATATCTACTAAAGTTTTATTTGATTCATATAATGTAAAGGACAATTTAAATCTCTTTTAAATGGCGAAGCTAACGAACGTTACGTTCAGAAGATTTTGAGAAAATCGGTAACATACATCCAGACAGCTTCCCCAAAAGCTGTCTGGATGTATGTAAAATA
>DWNJ01000669.1:0-14254 GCA_018250275.1 Udranomia eurus
CTCCGACGAAGTTTAACGACTGCTATCTATCGATAACAACCGGGACCGACTGCTTAACGTGCCCTCCGAAGCACGGACACGCACATGAAAATACCACTATCGGTCAAACCCGTCCAGTTACTGACCGCGCCCGACGTTGCTTAACTTGCACGATCGCATGAGATCTTCCAAAGCCGCGGTGCTATGCGCGCTTCCCTATCAAATGGTACCATTTAATATAATATTATATATTAAGGGTGCGGCGGATTAGGGTTTCGGTAGAATAGCGTTTATATAAAAACTTGTAGAGTTACTAAGGCTTCTATTATGCGTGTTTGTCCACAAAAATGAAAGTTACTTATTCAAGGTCTACACAGATTTAATGTTAAATAATATTCTTTTAAATCAACACTGTTCTTGCTGCTGTGCTCTGGATTCCAACTTAATCCACCATCCACTTGTAGTCGACTCAAAAAATAATTTAGTTTCTGTCGTGGGTTGATCACAGGTGTCCACGGGTGGATAGTGACTTACCAGGTGGAGTGTATACTCGTTTGCTGCCTCAGAGTTATAAAAAATCCTCGGGAACACGTCGTTGTGACGGATTCTACGCTATTAGTGGATGCAGTAAGCAGTACCATTGAATCCGACATGGTCATCAAACAGCACGCCTAAGTTTGCTCCTCTTGTAACATAGACTGAAGACGGTGTGAGAGCAGTACTGGCACGCGGCTTGAACAGAACACGTGACGTCGCAAGCATGTAAGCTGACACCAGTAGTGGATGCAGTGCCATTGGTTCCGACGTGGTCAAAACAGTGCGCACCTAACTCGATGTGATCCAAGCCGACAGATCTGAGCCGAGGGTTCGGTGGCCTGCACCGAATTTTGATACCGATATTGTTAGCAGCGTGTACAATAAAACAACTTTTAAAGGACCGTGCGTTTATTTTGTGGGGCAAGCCTTTCAAGTTTGATTAAGCATCTCAATGACGCTTTTGGTCTAAGGTTTGTTAGTTTATTTGCTATGGATAGGTCTCAGTTACAAACGTGAACACGGTTATCATGCTAAATTAAGATTTGGTGATAATATGACCTACACCTACAAAATACTAAGTTGTTTGCTTTGCTGGAAAAATCTGTGTTACATGTTTTGTATTTTTTGTATTGTTGTTATTACGGTACATGTCATATTTCGCACTTTATATTATGCTATAATTATTTAAAAACAATAATTAACTGCAAAATATTAATGAACCTCATAATTAACTGATGACTTATTTAGTAATGATGGCTGATACCTATCTATTGGATGTGACTAACAGCGCACATAATACAAAACAATATGTTGTTGGAATAGCCAACCATACGTGCCTATAGTCATATAGTCTCGGACGGTTTTATTCGAATTAAAATAATATGACAAAAACTCCTATTGTCCCTACTTGAACGCGTCACATCACATTCCTGATGCTAAATACTTTCGCCTGGAGGTTTTATTGATTAAGGTAAGGATACTCAGTATTTTAACAAAAAGTCTAAGGTATGTAGGTTGTATATTCTGATTGTTTTCACACTGGGCTTAAGCGGATTTTAAACTCTTGATGTATTACGTACATACGTATAATGAATAACTAATAATGAATTTGATTACCGCCACGCCGTTCCCACACTTCCTGAAGGTTGACTGGGAGTGAATTAGGATTAAGCTCTTAGGTTTATCTACGTATGGTGCAAAATTCTAAATAAATAAATACATTGTATATATAACTTGTCGCCTAAAACCCATCTAAGATTTCTCGATTACACTAAAAACACGCTCCGCGAAGAAATACACACTAAGAACGATTAATCCGCGTAAATCGCTCCCGGCCACCCAACTGCCACACCTGGTCTTCGTCAAAACGTTGCGCCGTCTCAAAATCTGTTGCCTATGTCACAATCAAAAATCTCGTCCAGGAGAGCCCTTGTCATCAAACCGAACACATAATTAGGAGCGAGCGGTCGATGCATAAACGGCATGACCAGAATGTGACCAAATCATTTTGTGTAGCGGTCATCATCGTATTACGGGTTCGTGTCGTTTTTTGTCTTTGTACTTGTGCGTCGGTCGTTTCACGCTGGCAAATGAGCGAGCTAAACGACCTTTCTTACCTCTTGCGTATCTAAGTTGAGATTCCGAATTTTGTTCGTGTGAAATGAACTGATTTCAATCGGTTCGAACTTTTAAAGGATGGACGGATTTAAGGAGGTTAGAAAGCATTGCCTAAATAAAGTTGTGCGCTCCGCCCGACTGTTAGTGGATTGTCAACTGAAATATTTTAGATGCATGAGAAATTCTCTCAAAGTGTATCAGTGAAGGGAATGAAAAACAAGTATCGCAATTATTTCATTATTAACAATAACGCTTTCACACTCATAGCCCCACGCTAGGATTACCTGTGTCGTGGGTGACATGGACAACACACAAATTCTACAGAAACACCCAGACCGAGAACAGAAATTTTGAACTCATCATCCCAATTTCTGCCTCGGTGGGAATCGAACCCAGGACCCTTCGAACGGCAGTCCGGCATGGTGACCATTGCGCCACATGGGTGGTCAAATAGTCAAATATTTGAATGAAATAAGCATCAGAAACGGTCGTTTGACCGTTCTATTTTTTGATATAAAACGAAATTAATAATTTATTTCTTAATTAGATTGATTTGAATTAAAGTCGCTATGACTTTTGTTTTTAAGATATATTTTATAATTTGATCCGAATGCCTGTGTATAGATATTTATCATATTACATAGTATGATCTGCGTTCGAATAAACTCGACAACTACGCGTTACGGTCGGTGATTATTGGTATACCATTTACGTAGTAAATGAAGTGAAGTTCAACTGATTATGTCCATTGAGGACTGTATCACATTACAGCCAGTCAAGTGTTTTACACGGCTATTTCATGGTGTATTGGGTAACGGCTGATTTCAAACATATGTCGTAAAATTTGAAGTCATCGTATATTGTGTTGTATTTGATAAAACTTATTTAGTTATATAGAGACTCTGGTGAACTTATCTACTGCGTAGCCATTTTTGTATGCCCTGTGTAACATATAATGGGGCATGTTACACATAAACGTCTAACGTATATCCTAGACCTAAGTCAAAATAAGACAATACTCCCTTATGTATGAAAGTCAATACAAATACTGGAGCATTTAAAAAATGCATAATAGCGATATATCAAAACAATACAATCTCTGTTCGCTGATCTTACTCACACCAATCCTCATTCACACCTCGTCCGATTGCAAATGTTACCGCAAATATTTTCCTGAAAACGTCTCATACAAGGCGACGGGCGCGGGCGAGTCGTCTTCACTCACAAACGTCACTCAGGATTTACTCTCGATCGTAAATCAAGATGGCCGCCATTCCCTCCTGCCTCACCCTCGGCCCACCTGCGCCCGCGCAATAATTGAATATTTCACGGAGCTCTCTCAACACCTCCGATGGCTATGGGATACAATGTTATGTTTTACTGCTCCACGCTAAGCCCTAAACTGCTGATGAGTGATCACGCGGAGTGCATTAAGTTTAATAGCGATTTTAAATGCAATATTTCACATCGTTCGAGACACGCCCTCGCTGTTTAGTTGCCAATGTTTTATGATGATTTGTTTCCGTATTGAAACGTATCGTTGACTCTAATGTTGCTTTGTGACGGGAACGACACCGATGTGAGGTCGCCGACAAAATATTACACACGATCTTACACGCATACGAAAGCAATTTAATAAAGTTCAATTATATACGTAGAGTCATATAAGACATGTAGTCAATATAAAAACATGCAATATATGTATATCCATCTAACTTCTTGTTACACTGAACTATTTAACCAAAATATCAAATAGTTAAAACTGCATTAAAGGATGGAGGGTAAAACGTATATGCAGATTTTACGCCTTCTACTTTCGAGGAGTTTCATGTCCAGCAGCGGGCTTTGAAGATTAAAGCCAAATAAACACTAACGTCAGTAAATAATAGTTATATACATGTACCGATATATATGAGTACCGATATATACAATATACACAATACGATATATACTAGTACCGATATATACAGAGGATAACGTTGTACGAACATGTCTTAACTAGTTCCGTCGCGCCTGTATACAGGACATGAAGAGCGTGCGACAAACCGATATAATTATCGGTTATGTATATAGCAACCACAAAACATATTTCCAGCATAATTCAGCAACAATCAAATTTCAATTCAATCTTAATTTAAGGACTAGACCTTTTAGTTAAGTTACTTCTAATTCTGACAACCGATTCATTTAATACCGTTAAGTTAGGTGGTAGAACCTTTTAGGTACGGTGCGACTCCGAAGGCACCACCCCACCTATTTCTGCCTTATAACAGCAGTGTTCTGCTGTGTTTTGGTTTGAAGGGTGTGGTAAGGGAGACATACTTAACCGAGGCGTTCCAACATCCTTGCTCCGTCCTCAGGGGTAGCAACGCATTTGTGATCGACCTCGGCAATAACTTCGATCCTGTCTTGGGTTGATTACTGATGAATATGAGCCGCAGTGAGCACTTACCATAACTGCACACACCATCACAGTGCACTGCGTATTCGTTTGTTACCTCAATATTATAAAAAAATTGTATCATATTGATTCTTATACATATGTGTAAGTTAATAAAGGAACTCTATTTTTATGGCCAGCTGAACTATAAAAGAACACACTCAATAATTTTCAAACTGGACACTTCATCAGATATTCATAATCTCCGTTCACAACACTACCTTCTTCGCTCAATACTCTAGTACACACAAAATACTATATATTCCCTCCGATGTTCTAGATCCCAAAGTGAAAATAGTTAAAGTCTATAGCCAAGTAAATTATGTCAATTGGTCGACATTACTGATGTTTGGGAAAATATATCAACGTAAATAATAGTTATACATATGTATTGTTCCTTGGATTTTTTCTCGAAACTCCAAATAAGTTGAAAATAACTTGAATAAGTATAAATACATTGAAATATAACGGGCGCTTCGGGTTCGAATTACGTTGTAACAGACGCTGAAAACCGTACCACAGCTACTAAAGTATGTTAATTATCAAATTCAATGTTCAGAGTGAGTTCCATCGTTTAATAAGTCACACACCGCCGACCGGCTCGATGCGCTAATCTAAAAGGAATACCTAAACAGCTCCTAACCTAACCTAAACCAGCCGAAATCAATCATTTATACTAAATCGAGAGAGCGCTACATGCGAATTATCTGCATTAGACATGTTAATCCACTCATTTTAACTGTAATTTTATTCCGTATTTATCGGTGCATTCATTACTGTCGACCGCAAATCGGGCACCCAAAAAGCTTCCCATTTTCCACCACCCGCGCCGCGTGATGGCCGGGGAATGCTGCACAGCTCCGAAAAGTGTCATTCAATATACACAAACTTATTTTGATACAACATTAATTGTTCAATTATAGCGTGCGATTATCTTGTCGCTTTGTTAGAATCCAATAATGCGGTTTAGCGCCGTATGGAAACTTATAATTTTGTTATTACGGCACTTTATTGGTATATAATTACATATCTAATAACAGTATAGTTGGGACGTGTGTTTAGCTAAAATTCTAAGCGAGTTTTTAATTGATTGACAGTAATATCTTTTCCTAAGCACATCTGTACAATTCTATATAACGTGTTACACGTAGGTGCATTACTACGTCTTAAGATTCATTATTAATTCCGCAGTTTTTCTCTAACACTATGCCTTAAATAAGTACATTGGCAATACTCTGATTCCTTAAGACAAAGCATAGACAAGTGTGATACTGTTGTACCTTTATATTTGCATAAATCGAGGCTACATTTCTTTGAGACAATTTGAAGAAAGAAAGAACGATTATTTATTCACAGAAATGTACATCTCACACAAACATCACAGACATACATAAACAAAATTAGTCATGACAAATACACAAGAACAGAAAGCAAACCAGAGAATAAGTAACAAAAGTATAAACAGTTATATATAACAACGTAGTGTTTTTACCAACTTCCCGCCTTCCAGGCAATAGTATTTGACATCATATACACTACGCTCATATATACTTCACTCGTAATCATAGACAGCACTGACAATTGACGTTTGTTTCAGGGAAAAGCTTCTCACTTACGATAACGGTATCCACCTCCCCGCCGCAAGTAGCCACCTACATTAAAGCCATCAAGGTCACCGTGGACGGACCGAGAGAACCTCGCTCAAAGAGTAGTAAGTGGATTTTCTATTATCTGTAGCATATAGGCCTAAGTGTGCTTGTCCCTGTAGTAGCGTGACATAAAAAATAGCGCTACGGTACCTCCTGCCTGTCATAAGAGGTGACTAGAAGAAGGTGGGAGAACCTTTTACGGTTCGAGTCCGGAGGCGCCGCCGCCACAGCTATTTCTGCCTTATAACAGCAGTGTTCTGGGTTGAAGGTTGGGGTCAGGTAGACATACTTAAACGAGACGTTCCAACTTAGTCCTCAGGGGTACCAACGCATTAAAGTTGCATACTCAAGCTCAAGTCAGTGTGGTCGGCTAGCGGTTCTGGTGGACCGCGCTTGCCTTGAAAATCATCGCGTGACGTCGGCGCCGGATATATATATATTATGACTTGGAGTTAGCAAACGATCATGCAGTCCACCTGATGGTACGTGGTTACTATCAACCCAATATAGGATGGAAGTTCTTTCTTAGGTCGACAACAAGTGCATTGCTATCATACAGGCTACATTATTTTAACTATACAGAACACCGAATACACGAAATACTAAAACTATTGTCTGCCTCGTGTCACATGAAGTATAATATAGTTTTGTGACAACTATACCCTCACACATACAGAGATAAGCGCAAACCTAGGAATATTTTTATTTCATATTCGTAGCCACATTCAATTGTACGATTGAGTTTTAAGTTCCTGCAGAGTTTACATGTATGTAAGTAAGCCAGGCAAAACAATTTATTACTTGAGTATAGATGAAAACATCGTATTTATTATAACCAGAACATAGCAGCAAGAAAGTATTCTTTGTTCTAGTTTGAAATATGTCTCAGGGGTAGTAACGCATTTGTGGTCTCCCTGAGAAAGGACTTCGATCTTGTCTTGGGTTTTACAGCTGTCCATGGGCGGCAGTGACCACTTACTGCGTGCTCGGTAACTGCCCAGTTAAAAACACCATAATCGCCAATACAATGGCGTTACCAACGTCGCTGAAAACTAAATTAAATTTAATTTGATCGGACATGTCATGCCCGGGGTCCAATTTGTTATTATTCGTCGGCCTGCTACAAAAACCACACTCGGACGTAAACAATTAAAATATATTATGACCGGTTACTATAATTATCGTATGTTGTTTTCCGTTTTTATCTATATCGAATATGTGAAATGAGCTGTGTGACTGTGAACGAATTTTCTGAATAAATATTATAAGTAGACATCGCCTAGCGACAAGAATCGACCTATAGAATAATTTATTTTTATTTATTTGGTACAAAATCCACAGCTTAATTAATTATAACACATGTAACTTGTCAATAGATCTTAGAGCCAATAATGGATTTACGTTTTTTGTTTTAGAATATTATATAAACAGTATAAATATTTATATAATATAACGTTACAAATACATTAGATTAGTAAAAGAAACGCACACAACCGTGCATTTCACGCACACATGTATATAGACACCTGTTATACATGTTATACGGAACGTTATTTGAACGTCAAAGTTTAGCGATTGAGCAGTGACTGTACGAAAGTTAGGTTGTAGTTAGGCTGTATAAGTTCCTAGTCGAAATGTCGTTGACGAATCGATCGAATTAGTAAAATCGAAAAGCTGGTTTCGATAGGACGCTCGGCGAAGGTAGTACCTTTTACGGTTTGACTCCGGAGTCACCACCGCCACACCAATTTCTGCCTTATAACAGCAGTGTTCTTGCTGCTGTGCTTAACCGACTTAGTCCGCGTTGCAACTTAGTTCTCAGGGGTAGCATCAATTTGTGATGGACCTAAGAAAAAACATCTATCCTGTCTTGGGTTGATTACAGATGACGCAGTGAGCACTTTCCATCAGGTGGATTGAATGCTCGTTTGCAAACTCCCAGTCATAAAAAAGGACGCTTTCTAGACTTTGACGATATTTTCATATTACGAGAATTAGGGCGCTGTTATAGTCATAGCTATTCGGGTTTATTCGAAGGCATTTAAGCTGCTATTCTCACGTTCCGTCACACAATAAGAATCTCGTTATTGGGTCGTGTGTTCAGAGACATGAGTTCGTAACTTGGTAGGAAAAGCAATAAGATTGTGCTTTTACGAGTGCCCGACTTAAACTTTCAGCCGCGGGTTTGCTCGTTGAACTCTTTACGCAAGCCGAGTTATGCCGGACCTTTGGCCTAATTCTCGTTAGACGTCAATAGAATCGAAGCTATCCGTAATGTTGATTTTCGTATTCACGTGACTCATTTGGGGCACGAGAAACCATTCTATTTAGGTTTAATCGAGGCATCGTCAAAGCGTTTTCACGTAAACAGATTGAACTTCCATCGTTGCATGCTCGTTATTCTGCTATTATTTTGACGTCAGTTATAGCGATCGAGAAGCGGTTGGACAAAATCTAGGTTTCTCGAACGGTTTCGAACGTACACTGCTGTTAATTTTCGTTTCGATCGTTGACAAGCTTCTAGAAATGTCGCTGACGTGCAGCTTAGGTTACGATCCGATTGAATTAACTTCGATCGAAGCAGCAAGAGAATGCGTAGCAGAAACGGGCTTTAGATAGGACGATTTGTAAACATTGACGACATTTCAACTTTCTCATATTACGCGAGTTTTAGTGGTTTAGTACAATATAAAACTATTCTCTCTCCCTCGGCAATATTCCTTTGAATAGATATAGGTGGACTGCGTGATCGTTTGCTGTGTCAATCTATCCATACATATAATAAATCTGTAAGTGATTGCTGTCTGTACATGAAATATATCTAAGAGAAAACCATTGAAGGGGTCTTTGTTAAAGAATAAAACTATTATAATTATTTTTTTGGCTAATTGTGCTGTGTCTCAGAAACAGCTGATCCGATTGAAATTCACTGATGTATTCTGGTAAGCTTCACTTGACATTTAGTGTTTGTTTCATAAAAATCGGTTCATAAATAAAAAAGTCGTGGGACGGGGACTGCGACGGGGAGCGGTACGAAGTGCACCGGGTCAGCTAGTGTTATGATAAATTTTTTTTCAAGTAAAAGTGAGTCGGTGTTTTTAAAGGAAAGTATCCATCAGAACCATGTATTCAACGTATTCTCTTATTCGTTAAATAATCAAATAATCAAATGTTTCTATTAATTATAAGGGTATAAATATACTTAATGAATGTCATATACATATTCTTTAGTCAGTGGTCATCGGCTTTCAACGCCTTCAGGTCCTCAAGCTAAGGTAGACCGGGAGAAAAAAGCCGACGGAAAAAACTCCCAGCACTCTTTAAAAACTGAAACATCAAAAACTTTCTTCAAACGAAAGCTATTCAACTTGTGTCGCCCACTGTACTGTGTTAGCCTGTAATTCACTGAGTACCATAGTATACATTATAGTGATATACGACATCTATTAAAATGACGAGATGCTTTCAGCTCGCGAATGGATGCTTCACGCCTTTGATGAAATACCATGTCTTCTATGGAGCAAATTAGTCTGAATCAACTGCTAGACCGATTTCAATGGAACGTTTAGTCAAAGATAGAGGAGTGTATAGGGCAGGGCATAGGTATTCCAATATATAAAACTACTTAGTTGCTCAAAACTAAAAAAAAATATGCTCTCTTCTCCCCTCTACCATATATCTGTGTCCGACATGAATGATCATATAAAAAAACTATATTTATACCACCTATATAATCTCATGGAATGCAATAAAGAAAATCTGAATACTACTAGAGACAGTGGCAGGGACAGGGAAATGATTCAGAGGCGGTACGAAGTGCGCATGGTCAGCTAGTCATGAAGTAAAATATATATGCGACAAAACATGTATCATATAAATATAATGACAGATCTATCCCGTTCACGCCCCAATCTCGCCCGACCCTTATCAAACACAAATTAATAGAATGACATATTATGTATACTAATCGACATACTCAATCAATTTATAACCTTAAACCCACAGACGGAGCCTTAAGTTTTATTATCTGGTTTTTTAAATGTTTATCTGGAGTAAAATATATAACGGTCTATTAATAAAAGATCTTCCAGTTTAAAAATGCACACCCCTCCACTAAACAAAACTTATTTTACTTTTTTTTACGTATTTTAATGTGTGAAACAGTATATTTATTACAACTCTTTACTCAATCTGTAGGCTATTCTTTAAACTCAAATTCGTCCGTGCTCTCATTGGTCAACTAATAGTGCGATCTGTTCAGTGTTCAGAACTTTATATAGCGAATGCAGGAATTAGGCCGAGTGCCGAGTCGAAGAAATCCGCGGACAAATCCATAATTGTAAATATAACAATTATTATAACACTCTAAATATATAAAACGCAATGGTGACTGACTAACTGACTTATCTATAAACGCGCAGCCCAAACTACTGAACCGATCGGGCTGAAAGGCATGCAGATGCTGAGCTATGATGTAGCTAACAAAGGATTTTGATAAATTCTACCCCTAAGGGATTCAAATAGGGGTTGACAGGTTAGTCGATTTTGTTCCCCGCGGATCTAATACAGTCAGAAAATGTCGTATGTATATTGTTATTATATTTTTAAAATGGTCAGTCACGAAACTTTATGTGACAGACCAATTTCCACGCGGGCGAAGCCGCGAGCAAAAGCTAGTCATTTATAGAATGTAAATCTAAGGATTGACTTTAAGTTAATTTATGTAAAATTCTTGTTTTTTTTTATTAAGAACTGTGAATTTTGTTAATGAATTAATAAATTGGCCACACACTACACGAGCTCTACCTTTGAATCTAATCGCTTATGTACCACTGTGTCTGTATTCACTCGTTGATTCGCTCGAGGACTTGTCGCCAGCTACAATTCCAACGGATTTTCTTGGCTCACATGTGAATGTCGGCCCTTGGTGATCCGCTAAAAGTTGTCATATTTACCTAATCAAAAGATAGGCATAATTTCCATTCGCTTTGAACAATTTATAAAGAGCTCCACGTTGGGCAAAATGATGCCACGGTGGCCATGGAGGCATTGAAAAAGCACTTGCGATGACTATCGCAGAGATACCTTTAATAAGCTAAAAAAACAATCACCTTAGGAATTAAGGAAAACTATGTTACAATTCAAGTGAGGAGTGGAAAAAGTAATCAATAAAAATTGCCATGGACGCAAGTCTGTGGTTTTCCATAGGAAGTAAAACATTATATACAGCCATGATATGGAACAAGATGCTACATATCCCTCTAGATATCGGCAAAAGTATATACACAGTGTAGAAATCGATCTACGTTGATTTTCCCCAAGACAGTGTCCGAATAATATTCAAACGGTTCACAACCGTTATTCATTACACCCGTAATTATCCCAATCGTTTTAATAGCTGTCTTCGGCTTGAAAAGCCTTGAGAACATCTGTTAAATTACACGCTGTTCTTATAGATATCCGATTATAATCGCGATGATCTCTCTTCATCTCGTAGACTAATAAAATTGTCAACGTCAGCGCAATTCACACCGTCAAATCCACGATAACTTCTAACGGACAAATCCACGATAACTTCTAACGGCCGCACCCACCTTGAATGATTACTTCAAGTGTCACATATCTATACAAAATGACACTTCAAGTCATCGTCAAACGTGAGGGCCGTAAGGGCCTCCATAGACGGACCGCTTTGTCGGACAGTTTCAAAATGTCGCTTATGAGTAATCTGCAGTTTCAATACAAAATTGCACGACTGAAAAAAGCGGTCCGTATAGCAAACTTGAATTTTATCCATCCGTCTATGGAGGAACTAAGTTTCAATAGCGGACTCTAAATCTGTAAGATCTCCTAAGTTTCAATAGCGATGTCTTCTGGTCTGGAGCACGAGGCCTGGTGGGCTCTCAACACGTCCGCTGAAGTCGACCTCATGCAGTTGTTCATGTGGATATCTGATGATGCGTTGGAATGGTGGTGGTCTCGTCTCTGGTGAGGGCAGTACCGACGTCCAACGTTGCCACATAGTGTCCTATGAAGGGAACTGTTGGCAAAGGTTTATGTTGTTAGTTGAATTATGTTGATAATATGAGACATTTGTGGGAATTAGTACCAGGTTGAGGGAATAAATTGAGTTCAGTAGAAAATAAGAAAATAAAAGTATATACAATTATGTTGCTATGAAGAAAACATTTGAATTTCTGTTTCAAAGGATTCCAAGAAAAATATTTATTTAAGAGGCGAAATAACTTTCACGTAACGGTTTCTAGGCAAATAATCAACTAAAAACAATTTAAAAAACCCGTTTAAAAATGGGGTTTCCTGTTGTTGAAAAACTTATATATGGGGATTCGAAACAAAGTAATATAAGATAAAAGGAAAAGATTATTCAAAATTATCTGATTTCTCACCTGCTGCAAGAGTCCAAGGTCTTCCTGAAGGCGGCCCTGAAGTCTCTATTGAAATACGCATAGATGAGAGGGTTTAGTGCCGAGTTGAAGTAGCCCACCCAGAAGACACCAGCCACCACCGCTGGCGGGCAGGGACAGGCGTCACCACACAGCGCCGTGATTATGTACCTGTTGGAAAAATAGAGTTACAGTTTTGTGATAGAAACAGAAACTAATCTTTAGAATAACTCTTCAAGGTTAGGTTCTTTGCCGAAGCGTTCCTACTAAGTTCTCAGAGGTAGCAACGTATCTGTGGTTGACCTAAGAGAGCACCTTGATCCTGTCTTGGGTTAATTACACATGTCCGTGGGTGACTACTTACCGAAAGTGCTGCATGCTCGTTTGCTATCTCAATGTTATAAAAAAGGGTAGGAGAGTGCATACAGAAACATGCCCCCATCAGCCTTTTATTTGAGGCCCTAATGAACGTCACGATCGGTATGCATTTTTTCATAGAAATATAATCAAATATATAAAAAAATACATCGATGAATTGATCATTGTTAGAGATGGTATTCATGAAGTATTACCAAGAAATTGCATACGTTCCAAATGCGACATTAAACAGGAAAAAAAAGCTTCATTTAAAGAGGGTTAGCTGAGTGTTAGACGGAACATACACCCACCAGGCCTTCATGACAGCCCTCAAAAGTGGTAACGCACCTACACACAACCACGTTGAAACTGGACTACTTAAGGTGCAGTAATGTTGTTTAACATTTATCTAAAACCATAAACACATAAAAGTACTTTTGCTCCTCAAAGATCCTCTAACTCCTCACCACAAAAAGAATGGCAGCCAACAAGCCAGAAACGCTGACATGATGATGCCCAGCGTCCGGGCAGCTTTCCTCTCCCTCTTCATCTTGCTGCTCGCCATCGGCTGCATCTGGATGCTCTGCCGCTCCCTCATCACCTCTCCCATTGAGATGCCGTTTATCTGCAGATGTTTGTCCAAGAGCAGTGCAGCTACTTTGCTCCTGTTGGAATAAAAAGTATTTAATGCCAATATGATGTTGTCGTTCAGAGTTTAAATCTGTCAATGGATTGAATGTTTTTGGGAAACTTTTGTCTTTTAAAATAATGTGTATAAATGCCTCTCTCTTGTCTCTTGTTTGTTATATCAACGACACAATATCGTGTTTACGATACATAACTATCTCGTGTCGTATATCTACAAAAGACCGTATCCAAGTAGATGTCTGATATAAGGGTGTATCACTATTGTAACACCCTTATATCAGACATCTGAAACCCAAAGAGTCAGATTTAATTAATATTAAATCTGACTCTTTGACTCTTCGAAGTTTTTTGTCTATCTTTAACAAAAAATGCAGTACGAAAAAATGTATTTAGTGTCTTGTTGTCTGAGTTCAGTATTGGAACAAAATCAAACTGAAGATTGAATTTATTTAAGTCGAATTATTATTAAACGAGTGTTGGGAGTTTTTTCCGCCGGCTTCTTTCTCCGGGTCTACCACGGCCTGAGGACCTGAAGGCGTTGAAAGTCGATGACCACTGACTAATGGAAATGTATATGACGTTCATTGGGTGTATTTGTATGCCTTATAATGAATAAAAACATT
>DWNJ01000670.1:0-14254 GCA_018250275.1 Udranomia eurus
TTTCTCTTCCTCCTTTTTTCCCCCCCCTCCCCTCCCCCCCCCCCCCCCCCCCTCTTGCTCACCCCCACTTGCTTGTCTCTCACACCTTTCCACTCTCCTTCATTCTTTCAAATTTGGGCACTCGTACAAACACATACAGCCGCATATAATAACACACCACATATAATAGAAGAAGGAGAGATAACGCAGTTCTGTCCTTACAAATACGATATTTGATAGTTCACTTTACTATATTTACGGTAAAAGAACTTTGTTACTATAAATTAAGTAAATAAACTGCTAATCAACAAAATTATATATCTACTCTGTCATTTGGTACAACCCTATTTTTGAATATTAAGAATATATCCAATATTTTCATGGTTATTTTTAAAAATATGTGAATTAAATAATATATTATAGATTTTAGGGAAAGTCTACGTACTATTAATCATTTCGAGCCTGATTACCGGTTTTTAGTCTGTCAACATTTGACAATATTAACCGACAATACCGATTACACCGCAACACTATTGTCGTTGCGAGTGATCGATCGAAGCTTCATCTTTTGCTACTGCGTTTATAAATCAACGCGAATTTCCATTATCTTGCAACAAACCTGTTGTAGTGTTAAATTTCTATTAGCAAATACATTTTAGTTATTAAAATGGCTGACAAGAAAGGTATTTATGCATTTCGATTTCCTATTTTCTTTGTTCTTTCTCTAAGTTCTAAGGCTGGCATATGTAACGTCATTAGTATTCGTTTGCTAGTTTTATGACTTTGTTAAAGTATTCTACCTTTTGTTATACGTGAATCGCGATATTTTTGGTATTCCTGGCGTATAATTGCTGCGGACAATTGTTAAATTACATTTTTTTTGCGAGCGATCAATAATTCAATCCAAGATGGTTGACGATTTTCGTTGGAAGGCGGGATCTCGGCCGTGGCCGGGAATGTTCTAAATATAGGTTTATTCATCATCCCATTTCATAAACTTAACTAATAAAACATTAGACACAGGATTATTACTGTTTTAAGCCACAACTATCTCTGAATATTCTTTTAAATTCGATGGCTCAGTACCTACTTTGTGATGTTTTTGCTCAGTGGGTATTACATATTAATTAACTCATTACATCGCTGTAGTTAATCTGCAGAACAATGTATATTTCAATGTAGAAGTTAGTTTTCAAACAATATATTAAAGATTACAAACCATGTCAATTTTGTCTTTTTGCTAAGTCATCATTGTCTCTAAATATTTATTCGTCTTCAATTATCACTTGCATCTACATTTTAAAGAGAAAAATATCTAACTTGAATCTTCATATTGAATTATTATTAACAGAACATAAATCATAGCAGCAGAAAATTAAAATAATACCTTTAAAAATTACTGGTATTTTATTTTAATTCAAAATAATATCTTAGTAAAACAATATGATTTTCTTACAATATGAGTTTCAAACAATAGTCAATTTAGAATATATCGCTCAATTAGTGTCGCCTCGAGTTATTAACTGATAAGTAGTAAAACAAACAATGTTATAAAATAGTGGTTCGTGTTAACTAAAGAGTGTTAATTTTAATATTCTGCTGCTTGGGACCCTAGGCTTAAGCCATCTGGAATATTCTTTAACTATATTTTAGTGTATTATTATCCGAACAGGGTCGGAATAAGCCATTGGGTTATATATTGGGTTCATAGCAGATTAGTTGATGTCATCTACACAATACTATACAACAAGGGTGAAAAATAAATGATGAAAAAACCACCTTGCAAATTGTCTCCGATATTTTTCTTACGGTCACAAACTGTTGGTGCGCAAGCCCATAACATTTACTAGTCTTACTATATGGTCAATTCAGTACAAGACCCACTCATTGACAATAATTATTAACATTTTCTTGTTTATAGATAAATAAAAAATATTTTTTCTGTTTAAAACAACATCTTAATTTTCAATATACACTTAATCGTAAAACATTACCTTCTAAGTCTAAATAGGACTCAAACATAAATACTGCAAGAATACAAACAAACATTGAATAATATGCATTAAAAGACAATGCCTTTACATATTTAAATAAACTTAAAACTCAAACAAACAATTATAATATGCAAATTGCTCTCATTTGCACGGCGTTTGCTGGAATACCAAAGCACATTAATATTCAACCTTGATGACGTTACAAATGCCAAGCGTAATTCTCTTGCCCACTATGCTTTCTAGTTAACAAGAGTAAGTTATAAAAATACTTGCCTCCGATATAGATTTAAGAATTATACAAGCAAATATTATTATAGAGTAAGTTTTTTGAACGGTGCGCAAGGCCTGTCAGTTGCTGCAGCCTGGCTCCGTTGAGTGACACGATGATATAATGAAACGTTCCCAAACCCTGCCCCCTCCCAGCCACCCCCCACTCTCTGCAGGAGCAGCAAGCGCCCAGTCGCAGTCCTCGTGCGGCAGTCGACTAGTCACTATCATGTAATGACACATATAGAATTTTTCTTTCTTTATTTTTTTCTTTTTTGGAAACATAGTTAAAGAGAGACCAATATATGATATGTGCGTATCGGCGT
The DNA here is from genome assembly GCA_018250275.1 of Udranomia eurus. NCBI lineage: Eukaryota > Metazoa > Arthropoda > Insecta > Lepidoptera > Hesperiidae > Udranomia > Udranomia eurus. The sequence continues at coordinate 2,567 of DWNJ01000670.1, forward strand.
GTGGACGATCGTATGTGTTACTTACAAATGTAACGATAGTGATGATTTGATTGCTTCTAAATAGTTAATACCAACTTTTTCGTTTAATGTTTTTTCATATAAGGCACTATCTAATCAGATACATTATAATAACTATAGAATCCTAACTGTTTACTTGAATTTCTTACCAGCTAAGTCATATACAAATTGGAAAAATATACATACCATTGCATTATTTAGTATCTCGTGTGCAAAAAAAGGAATGTAAAGATATGAAGGTCTTTGCTCCTTTGCAATACGCAAAAGAAAACTGGTTTTGAAAAGACACCTGACTGACTCATTTGTTAATAAACTTGATTTCTCCATACTTGAAATGGATGTAAATATTCAAGAACATTGCTGAAAACAAAATTCGTTAATAATAAAATTAAAGTAATAATATTAGAATGTTTAAATTTAAAGTAAACAAGTACATGAAAAATAATATCCCACATATTATGATACATTTCCAATTCACAGTTACAAAATTCTGCAGTTTTACATACACAAACAGAATGACACATGTTTTAAAGACATTAAATTATTAGCAATCGAATCGTCATTATGTTTTATTTAGGTTGATGAGTGCTTATGTTTGATATAACAAGAAGCGAACGAATTTCCAGAGATGTTAGTGTTTTTATTCCGAGAAGTCAAGTATTGACATGAAGCTAAATGGTTGGCTGTATAGTAGATGTTTTTGCTTGAGATTATTTGTATAGTTTAAGAAAAGACTTTTCGGAATAGAATGCGATGAATAAACATAACCACTCATGAAGCCGATTAGTTAACACTATATATAAAAAAAATAAGTTGTTTTAAGTTCTGGGAGATTTGTCTTATGTGGAAAATTTAAATAAAAAAAAGCTTCGTAATTACAAGACAGATCTCCCTTTTAGACATACTCGTTTAATCCCCCTATTTTTTTCTTTCAACATTTAGTTCACAGCTTATTTTTTTAATTGTTATTTTTTTTTATACTAATTTATAATAATGGTGACCTTTTAAAAAAAATTGGAGCATTCGTTTTGAATGTTATGTAGATGTATACGTCTTGACTATCATCTGTGATTGGAAAACTACATAATGTTTACAATTATCAACACTTTGCAAACTTACTTAACTTAAACCAAGCACTGGGTGGTATTCAAAGGACAATTGAGCCGTTAAATTGCTCATAATTTAATAAGCCTAAGGAATTTTACATAACAAGCATTTAAATATTGGTATTTTTAATTAAATTTATTGGTTCATAAACTCAGGCTATCATAGCGACAACTCCGTATAGTCTATCAATTGGTTTTTATTTTTCAATTTTTTCAAAAGGTTTTCCATTACTTGTGATGCCAGTTGTGTGCACTTTTTTTGTACATTGAGGCAACGTTTTATGTTTTTATTTTGTTTTATTTTTTTTAAGTTTCGAGAACACTGCCTCTTCGTGTTGAGATCTCCTATTGCAATAGGGGTCTTTGACGTTTTTTAGTCCCATATGCTAACTATTTAGGTTAAATGTTTTGGGGTGTTGAAATTATTGTATCATTTCTATAAAAGTTAAATTGAAAACTGCAAGTATGATTAAATACTAGAAATGAATCTAATTGGATGTAAAAAATTTCATCGCCCCATTTGGAATCTGAAAATCTTACGATTTTTTGATTCTGATCCCGATGAGACTTTATAAGTGTAATGTGCTGATAATAAAAGTCGCATCCATTACTAATTTTAGCATTAAGATTTGAGTGTTTCACTAACGATATATGAGTAAAACAAATCAAATTACACTTCATTGAGCGATACAATTATTATGAAAATATAACTTATAAAAGACCTGTATTTGATTTGTTTTCTTACCTCCACAAAAAGGTTATAGTGTAGTAAAGAATTAGAAATGGTAATATGAAGTATTTAATTACTTTTTGTGGAGGCAGCTAAGTAAGGTGACGGTGAGTTGGTACAGAGTATACTCCCGGTGCGATCCTTGCGCTATACTTTATGCCAACTCAATATGTATGTTATAATTTACACTTAAGATTAATATTAACATATTTGAATTGTGTCTAAAGCAGTTTATATGCAGTTCAGATCACGACCCACTATCCCGTTTCAAATCAATATACACATTTTTCTATACATTTTGCACAACACAACACCTTTTTGTACTCCTCTTATGTTACAAGACTTTATTTTAAACGGTTAAAACTATTACATGTTTAAATGGTTGATATAATTAGAACAATTACATTGACATAGTAAATTGACTTGAATGGGTTAAGGGTCATATTGGTCCAGTTATATATATAATGTTAACAGGAATGATGAGTTAGTATGTGTGTGACTAGTACATAGGGACGGATGAAGATGAATAAACAATATATTTAATATGAAAGTATACATAAAATCTTCATTCGAAGCATTGTCTATGGCTCCCATTCCGAGGCATACACAATGTTGCATGCAAGCTTTATTGAAGGACAGGGAAGTATGCCAGTTGGAGATTGAGTTATTTACTTAATAAATATTTTTTTATTTAGGTACTAATTGCCACAACACCTTCAGTTTTAACACCATAATAATTCTAGGTACCACTCTACGGTTAATTTTATTTGAGGGTAGTCCTAATATTTTCTTACAGGGATGCAGATATTGGTGGATGTTTTATGAAACAGATTGTTTTACTTTACAAATAATATATGGAATTGATGTTATTTTTTAATAACAGCAAATCCATTGATTTCAATTAAAGATCAATTTTACGAAATAACAAAATAATAGCAAAATTACTGCTGATCGCGAGTGTGGTGTGTGCAGTAGTTGAATAGGCATACTATAATTTTGGAGAAGGGTTGCTACCAGGATTTTTGTGGACGTAACGTTATTACCGACAATAATTTTGCTGTTTATATGGCAGCCGACTATATCCTATGCTAGTTGTAGTATGTTTACGTTGCTTGTGATTTGATTTTGTATAATGTTTTTTTCTGCATCTTCTTGTAGGAAACTCTCACGAACCTGTCTCTGACTTTGCATGATATCTGTTTGACGGTAGATTATTTTTTACAACTAGCGGGTAGTTTTGTTTTGTGTTACTTTTCATACTTGCATGACTCTCTGTGTCCTTCAACGCACTCATATCATAGATTTTTCAGATTTAAGACGCTTTTTTGCAACGCTTTTTTGAACAGCAAAATTTGAAGAAATGTAATTTTTCTATGAATACAGTAATTAATGCAGTCGATGTTGAGATACAAGAAATCTTGGTACAGTGTTCAATAGCTAGTTTATTTGAATAGATTTAAAAATATTGTTCTTTTCGAGGAATGTTCACGACCTGTGTTCACGTTTTATTTTGTGGTCGCCATCTTGTGGCGGCCATGTTTTTGTAACCGAAATTTTTTGAAATAATTCTGACAACGAACACGATCACTCGCCCATTATAGTAGAGTGGGAGTGTAATTTCTTCGTTGTTTGAATTATTTGGTTGACGTGCAAACTCATTATTTTCTTTAATTGCATTCTTGCCTTATGCCTTAGTAATTAAAAAGGCTTACTAAGTTTAATGTTAACAATTTGAATTCACAGGAAGAATTTTTAAAACCTTCATAATGTACTTTTATTATTTGGTACGTTTTGTGCGGTATTATTTTCCACGTTTTACTAAATAAGATCAATAAAAAATATTCCTACTACATCTGTTGTTATATTAACGATCAATTAGTTGTTCTGTTTACAAGAAGCGTCGGCATTAGAGTTTCAGGACATTTTCCACACTTTATTTATGCAACAAAGAATAATTTCGAGTTTGCACGTGTTCCTATATCACAGTTTTTCGATTACCGACTCTGATATCTGACTTCTTGATTGGCCAACGACAAATACGACGTGCTTGATGAACTATCGCGTCGTCTGTACTCGAAAAACTGAATCACCTTAGCTATGTTATAATAATAACCAAATGTCTTTTATTAAAAGGTTTATTATCGTGTGATGATTGTTTTGTTACTTAAGATGTCCTATAAATAAGACGGTCATACTGACTGCACTGCACATTGCTTGAGACTAATTCACCGATCGTACGGGGGGTGTACACCACCCGTCGTACAGTCGGCCGAGCAGTCTGTGTGACCAAGGAATGCATTGTAAATAACGTTCGGTAGGTATTCAGCACTCACACTGTGTTGAAGGTATTAACCTACCGTGTCTGTGTACCGAGCCTCGGTTCAGTCGCACCGACTGAGCCCGGGCTCGGCTCCGTGGGGCTCTGCCAGTGTTGGGAGGGCCCTGTTCGATGGTCTGTAACGCGTTGTATGGGCATCGCTTGTTCGTTAACAGTGACGTGAGTGACGGAGCACAGACGTTCGTTGATTGAGTTTGAGAGAATTGGATGCCGTCTGTGCTGGGACCACGCTGAAACTTGTCAAAACGATTTGCCTACACAATAAATCTTTTCGTGTTGTTGTCTTTTATTCTGTTCCATTCGGTATAGCTGTTTTTAGCGTGGTCGCACGTAACGTCACGCGTGAATGCTCGGGCTTGGGTTGAGGCGCGCTTTGGCGCGAGGTTGCCCGACTTACTATCTCACCGATATTAATACTGTCTACTTTATGAAAATATAACATGTTGAATGTTAAATTTGAGATTGAATTTTTTTAAAACTTCTTGAGGGTAGTCTGAAGGCTTCATAATGACGAGGACCAAGTTGTATTACAAACGTCGTTGACAAGTATTGAACTATTAACTCCAGTAAGTTACAATATAACTTCAGTATTCAATGTATCTTTATTTTAATAATCTATGCAAACCCGTCATTATTCTGCCGAAGGTAGCACTTATGTCAGTTCGCGCACATGTTCCCGCTATCGAATATGCCATTCACGTTATTATTTCAGAGACATACCCCTATGGCGTGCACTCTTTCGGTAGCGTGACATGTGTAGCTATTCCAAACGCACAACGATTCGTTTATCATTATAGTGAATTCGTTTATCATGATACTTTTCAATCCTTAAAGCAGCAAATTAGATCACAGATGCTATTAAGTAACAATAATTGCGATCGTTCACTTAACGTTCAGTATTCAAATCTGGAAAGTTCCTATAATGTGGAAAAGTCGTTGTGCGACTACCCTCACGGGGTTTACAGTGTCGGTGGGTAGTCGGGCGATGTGGTGCCCGGTGTAGTGTGTAATGTGACGAGTTGTTGCAGTGACCCCACCGCTCGGTGCGTACCCCCAACCCCAACCGCCCCAGGGGCCCTTCCTGCCCGCGCCGCCGCACCAGGCCGCGCCGCAGTATGGAGGTTAGTTAAACAAATAAATAGAAAGGTTTCTGAACTCTGTATATTGTTATGAACAGCTTTGACTGTAGGTGGAGCGGTTTTTATTGTTTAGAAAAAAATTATAATAATAGACTAGTAAATTATAAGATTTCGCCCTTTTTAGTGTATCTGGTCTATTTATTTCCGATCGCAACGGAATAACGAATTTGAAATGTTTTCTTCAGCTCTGCATTTGTGTCTAAGACAAGATAATTGACCCAAGACGGTTGAAGTTCCATCTTAGGTCGACTACCGATGTGTTGATGCTTGCTATTCCTCGGATTGTATTGAGACCCAGAGAAAGACATTTTTTATCCTGAAAGTTATCCTTTGAGGGTGTGTTTGTGGACCTATAAGATAAATTAAAGTCAATATCCTGAAACCGTGTAATTTGAAAGTGGTAGAACATTTTGTGGTTCGACTCCGGAGGCACCATCGCCGCACCTTTTTCTGCCTTATAGCAACTGTGTTCTGGACTGAAGGGTCTGGTAAGAAGACACACTTAATCGAAGCATCCCACTTAGGCCTCAGGGGTAGCAACGTTACCGTGGTCGACCTAAGAAAGAACTTCGATCCTGTCTTGGGTTGATCGGGTATGTCGATGAGCGGCAGTGAGCACTTGCCTTAGGTGGACTGCGTGGTCGTTCGTCCGTTAGTTGTATCCTGTGTATCCTCTAGTGGCAGGCGGCTCGCCGTACGGCGCGGTGGCGTTCGGTGGAGCGGGCGCTGGTGCGGGCGGCGTGTACGCGCCCCCGCCCTACGACCAGCTGCAGCACCACCAGGCCATCCCCGCGCTGTCGCAGCAACTGCCGGTGAGTTGGTTCGCGTTTACCCTAACGGTAGTTAAAACTTCGTGGTCAGTAAATAAATATATATCTTCCATGTACAGACAGCAATCACTTACAGATTTATTATAATCGGTGTTGAAAGATTAATGTACAAAGATAGGTACTGCTTATTCCAATCTGAATTTCTGCCATTAGTCCTGGGACTGGAGAATAGATGTGATTTTGTGAATTTTGTGCATTGTCGATAAATGAGTACAGCATGACTTAATTCTTTATTATTATACTAAAACTCTGTTCCACAGCAAATGTACAGCCCGGCAGCAGCGATGTACGCGGCGGCGGCCGGCTACCCGGGGTACATCGGCTACCCGGTGCAGTATTATCCGTACTACCCCACTGCGGTACAACCCTCGATTCAACCCCTGCGCCCCACTATCATGATTCCGGTGAGTTGACTGCCTTTTTTTTGTACAAGAAGAGCAAGCAAACTGATATTCTGGTGTCTAAGGTGGTGTCTGTTGGTTGGCCCTTTATATAGTAGCTAAGTAAAGGAAATAGACTGATACTATGGGAGTCTATGGTAGCTATCTCTAAGGCCAAGTTTGACTTCGGTTATCGATAGGATAATTAGGTAAATACAAATCTGCTTAGATCAAGATTTTGGAAACCGGCTTAGTGTATTTGAAATTCTTTTTTACTGATAAGCTATGGTTGTGAGTCGTCTTCAAAATACTCTGCGATTTGATTGCTAATAAAACAATTCATCATACTACATACGCGTCCAGCGTTGTGTTGTCGATGTTACTAAATAGGACGAGTTTGAAGCGTGTGAAGGTGTGTACGCCGCCACGTGCCAAACATCTCTACGTTAACTGTACGCGTGTAACATATGTATATTGTACAGAACGGGTTCGAGGCGTCCGGTCGGTTCGAGGGTCTGGCGCAGACGCTGCTGCCGCCCGCGCCGCCCGGCGTGCCGCCCTCGCCCGCGCACCTCGCCGCCATCCAGCCGCACCAAGTGCTGTGAGTGCACCCGCTCCTACACACGCACGCATACAAGCACACCGCGTGCGGGAACGACTAAATACATACGTACACGCGCAACAAACACACGCTCACACGCTGACGTGCGCGGGCACGCATACACGTATACCGCGTGCGGGCACTACTACATGAATACGTACGCGCAACAAACGAACGCACGCACGCATGTAACACACAACACCTCCCAACCCACACACACCACACACCATCAGATAATCTGCGTACTCATATAATTCTTCAATATTTAAATTTAAAAAAATTAACTTTGTTAAAATATTCCAGGTGGCGTTAGGACCACCACGGAGCGACAGATCGGGCGCCGACGACCGCCAACACATAATATGCAAGCCATTCTCGTCCTCACAACGCGTTGATAAAGTATATAATTGTATAAGGTAACCTGTTGATACCGTGTATTGCTTTAGGTAACTCGTTTGAAGTGTATAATTGTATAAGGTAACCTATACAATCGTAGACTTGGAAATTAGAAGAATTGTATGTCTTCATATTTCGACTCCCTAGTCGTTATGTTTTCTTAAAACTTATTTCTAGAATGAATGTCTAAAATTGTAGAAATTGATACTTAATTCAAATCTATGTTACTTTGTATTATTTTAACTCAAAAAGTCGGCGATTTCTCAAGTAGAGAAATTGTTATTTTAGGAAAATTATCATTCCCAAATTGGCAGCCTGTTAGATTTATTGTTAGATAATCTTTTACACAATCATAGGACGAGTTTACGCGTGAAGCATATGTGAACATTATATACCATGTATTAATGTAAGAAAGTGTAGTTGTTGTATCTCATAAAATCAAAACTTTACATACACTAATCAAATTTTAAAATTACAACTTCTAACCTGAAAAACAGTAAATCGTATATTTTCAATTAAATCTCTTTATGGTAATCTTAAATGGTCCTAAAACACTTGCAAGCTTTCACATGAGCTTAGGAAAAAATAACATGCAGTTCTCGGAGTTTTGCTTAAATACGATTGCTGTTTTTCGAGATACAGCAAATACGCTTGCACTTCCTACCGTTTGAATATGTGTATTAATAAATGTGTGTGTTGGCGTTGTCGGTAACAACAGCCTGTGCACTGACTGTGATGTGATAACCTGCGTGTATTGCCACTCGTCTTTTCTGTTTATTCTGTCTATTCATTTATGTTTCGAGCAGCTGATCATAGAGAGGGAGAGAGATAGAGGTAGAGGGTTAGACAGATCGACGTGATATTCTCTCATTTGGCATGTTCTAACCGGATCATAGACAATGAGGGAAAGAGTGTATACATGTTTCATTCAGTCTTCAAGACTTGGTCGTATAACTCGATTCAAACCAGATAGAGTTCAGATGATACACTTTACTTGTACTATTATTATACAAGTTGTAAATGCTTCACGAAAATACAGAAGCAGCTATTGTGATTATTGTAAAGTAGTACAACCTGTATAACAGACAGGCATCCACAAAGTAACGGCTAACTATCACTTCAGGTATTTTGAAAGTAATCCTTAAACTAGAATACCTTTCGGATGATATTCTAATAAATTAATTTCAATTCACGTCTCGATATGAACAATAAATAACCTCATATATGAATTATGTGGTGCTGTCTATAGTAACTTGTTATGATATCTGTATGCTCTCTATTTAGAACTAAACGGTGGTTTAATTTACCAGGCATATTTAAAAGCACCATACATATTTTTGTTTTATTTATTTTTTAAGGTTTACTTTTTAAAGATATGAAGATCAGTTTGTAAAAAGGCTACTACGCACACTTTGGGCGCACGCACGTTTTCGTACGAACTATACTTATACGTACGAACGATCACGAGTTCTATGGGGCGCACGCCGGGTGCGTTTCAGTCGTATACGTACATGCAGCTCCGACATCCGTAGCCGATCCCAACTTATCCAGATTGTTATGCGTTCGTACGTCGAAAATCCACATCAACGAGCCACAGCGGTCTTCAACTGTGGTCTAGGCGATCCTTCCTCCCGCGGGCAGGTTACGTCACGCTCCCAATCTAGGTATTCGTACGTACAATTCGTATCCAAAGTGAGCATAGCCAAGTCCATCTGGGTGCGTTACAAACTAAGTTGCTACTAGTTCCGTCTAGTATATACCAGTTACTATATAACCGCACCCGTTTTATTATTTATTTGAATCGAGTGGCAAATACACGAAGATGAGGAATGTGTATTATCTCAATACTATAGTATTATACCGGTTCGGTGAGCAACGCCGGGCGTTTAGACTATAGACTATACACGATAGTTTTGTGCTGTCTGTTTGTATCTATGTATTATCTATGTATTTTGTTTGATGAGAGAAAATTTGAAGGCTTTGCAAATTATTCGGTATATATGGAATAATGGTGTTGATATCGCTAAGTTTCTTGAATTAATGAAAGTATTTATTAAACTTTTAAGTGATTTGAAGTTGTATTGTACGGTACAATAAAGTACTATACACTACAATATAGTACGGTACAGTATAATTAATCAAAATGATCTGGTTAAAATGTATTTGAATCTTGCGGGTAGTTTCAAATTTTACCTACCCTCCTAAAACACATTTCTTATAAGATCTGAATTAATAACCATGGGCAATCTCACAAAAACATTCCAGTGTTGTTACTGTTTTTTAAATATTATTAGCTACAGGAAGTGGCTAGTACATTCTATTATGTATCTCTTAAATTTCTCGGGTTCAAGATGTTATTGGACTCGGTCTCTTAAGGCTTGTGTGGGGACACGGACAGACACTTTAATGTTTGTGGTGTACACACTAAAGTGCCATTATTATTATTATTTAATATCTTAACACAGACAGCACACTACGTCAGCTATTTAGTTATATGTAATTATTGAGAAATTTAAATCGATGAGGTTGTGCGAGTGAGAAGGATGTTGTGTGCGAGGGAGACGGCGTGAATGCTATTTGATTATACTATCTGTGAGTAGATAATTGTTTTTTTTTAAACCGTGTTGAGAGTTAATTTTTATGATATATGTTAATTCCTTTGAGGATAAATAAATCTATGGATCTGTGGAGATATTATTTTATTTCGATGTTCTTTATTTTTTGTGATTTAAATGTAAATCAAATTGAATATGAAATATATATTGAAACAAAATCAAGTTTTTAATTAAATATCCTCAGTTAGAGTAATCATTTTAAAATTTATCCGTTTTTTTTAATCTGGGTACAAATTTTTTTACAAGATTTTTAATTTTTTTCTTATTTTTGACACTAGGTGGCGCTGTTTGACCGTTAGGATCCTGACAATGTATCTCACAAAAATTAACTCTCAAGCTGGAATATTTCTTTAGAATGGTCTGAATTGTTTCCAATGCTCGAATCTTGAGCCGAGCGAAAGGGACGGGTATACTCGAATCTCGGTGAGTGACAGAGATAGGTATATATATATATATCTCGTTTAATAGTATGAATGCGATGTGTACTGTTGTTTTGAACCGTTACTTGTGTTATTATTTCCGCGCGAGTTCTAATTATACTATATTTGGACTTTGACTTTAGACTAGGTTCTTGAAAAAAAAACGAAGAAACAGCATCCTTGAAATGTTTTTTGGATGTTCGGAGGTCATCTGTAAAATGTCACAAGCGTATAAGAGAATCCGGACTAGAAAATAGATTGTTTTGTCTATTGCTCACTACACTAGCGAAAAAATTAAAGGATCAAAACATTTTTGTGCGAGATCCTTTTCCATTCAAAGTCCGATATCTCAGCGAAAAGAGATCGTATTCAGGCCCAAAAAGCAAATTAGAGCTTAATGAGCAAGCTATTTGATCCGTACGGTGGATATGTCCAAAAAGATTTTTTTTTCTCCGCGCTATTCAATGAAAGCAATAAATATTGATTTGAATTTTTTCCATCTTAAGATATCAGATTAGAAACTTTAAGCTTCAGCTATTCGAAAAACCGTTAAGAACTTGGAAAAAAATCCCTTTAATTGTTTCCACAAGTATATATCAATTATAACATTTTTTTATCACAATGTGTGGGACATCACATTTAAGATCAACTGAAGAGGCGGGAATTTAACTTGGCAGATGAGCTCTGAACAAACAAATAATTAATTATCTCTGTAGCCATAAATATACTATGCTAGTCTCTCTGGTATCTGTATGGAAATCTGTTAGAGTAAGCTTCAACGGACAGACAGTAAGACGCTTCACATTGGAGGTTCTCTGTATAATTTTATTATATTTATTACTTTCTATTTATTTTATTATATTTATTATTAATTTAAAAAGATAACATGTCAATACATGCTGCTAATTTCGTTAACCGGCTAAGCTCGGCTTGTGTTAGGAGTGGGTTCATGTCCGTAAGACCGACACACTATCCAATGGGCTATTGTATCTTTTAATATAATGTATGTTTATTTATTACTATAATTAATATCATTCACTGTATAATTCGCCGATAAGCCTAATTACTGTATCTTATATAATGAAACTTTACAGGAGAACTAAAAAAATATATAAC
>DWNJ01000671.1:0-14247 GCA_018250275.1 Udranomia eurus
ATTAGCATTTCTATTTTAGCATGTACCTAATATTTTTTCTTTATGTTCAAAATATTACTTTATTTTATATACAAAACAAAACAATATTTAATAGAAAATGCTGAAAATATTAGGTACATGCTAAAATAGAAATGCTAATAATGATACACTGAGACTATAGAGGACTATAGTGCGATATTGTAAGGTTTCTCATTATATTTACTATACTGAGTGCTGATCACTCACCTGTAATGTAGCAACATCTTCCACTAGTCTAAGGAACACATGCAGGACTATTTGTGTATGCGAGTGTCCCATGGCACAGGCATCGCTGAGTTCAGACAGCAGTCCAGGCCATTGTTGTGGCCATTCTCGCTTTATCATCTCAACTATCACCCTTGCCAATGCATCGTTGAGGTGGCCTGTCTCCCAACCTCCCATATACAAGAGTTTCATGGCATTTTCCTAAAAAGAAACCAAATTTAGGTAATTGATAAAAACTTTGTTAATAAATTCTAGTAAATGAATTCATTTTTTAATTTGAAATTAAATACGTCAAATGCTAGAAAATTTTGTTGTATAACCACTAAAAATAAGATTTTATACATTTATTTTGTCTTATATACAAGAAAAGTAAATCTAAGAGATTCGGAAGTCGGAGATGGATAATGTAACCCAACAAAGACACAATATTGTATAATATTTAATAATTATTTCATCATTATTTTGACATCAAGATACTGCACTGTATTGCATCATAACAATCTTTGTAAGGAACTTTGGATAATATGCATTTTACTGGTCATGTTAACAAAACAACTATCAGTCTATTATCTATTTCTGTATTCAAGAAATAAAAATGAATATTAGACAAAATAATGTCTTGTTTTCTTTTTTACGAATAAATGTAACAAAAGACGTAGTAACAATATATTTTTTACTTCTATTATTTTAAAATTAATTTGTTACTATATTTTTTTAAAGTTTTAAATATGTCTGTGAACTTAAATTGCATCTTTTTTATACCTTTATAAAAATTTTCTCAGCTTGAGTGATCTGTGTCCACCTGTATTTGACAGTGTGTTCCATCAGCTGTAGCCCAAAGTGCTTGACAACTGGGGAGTACTGAGCACCGCTGGCCAGCAATAAGCCAGCCTGAGCGCACCATGGAGAATTTTCTTTAAAGCTGCAAAGTCATGAAAATTTCAATTGTATTAAATACTCAATCCCTAATAACATCTACATACAATATACAGTTTTTAGATGTTTAAGGATCTACACCTACAACCAATATTAATTTTTATCAATGCCCTTCAGCATCAGCTTAAAACCAAGATGCACAATATAAGTTAAAATGGGTGCAATTAATGCATGTATGACTGGGATTAATTTTTTGTTAAAAGAACATAGACAAACTCATTGTTTACAAGGCAAGAGACTATTAAACTAAGTTTAAATTCGAGGTACCCTTAGATTATACCTTCAAATTCATTAGTATGCAGTTTTAAGATTAACATCTTACTGTCTAACATTGGTTACCTCTCACAAGCATTGTAAGCTTGGCTCCGAGCCTCGTGGGCTACTGTAGGGTTGAGCGTGAGCTCCACAGCACGGCTTAGCTCATCAGCAATGAGGACTACCTCTCCCGCCACATCACCACCGACGACTCCAACGTTCATTGCAGCTAGCTAGCTTTTGCTAAAACCAAGTAATAGTATTTTTTCAAATTATTACTCATGGCTCATTGTAAATATTAAAATCACATGCCGTTCAATAGAGACCGGTAAACAGCTGTGTGTAGTGAATTGGATTAAAAATTCTTACTTTTTTTGGCGAATTTATCTCCATAGATTTTTTTTTACTTCATGTTCCTCGGGGTATGGCACTGAAATAAAATCACTTTTTGGAAATTTGGATCACTGTCATGGTACACCACCAATATAAACATTAAGGCATGACCCGGTAACAATGGGTCCCAACTAATAATACCGATATGTTACCCCTTATACTCTGTAAAATATTACTAATATTGCAACCATCTAATTTCTGTGGGTTTTATTAATTAATATATAAATTTGTTTTGCTTCAAAATGTCCAAGACTAAAACAAAACATTAAAAATACCTCGTGTCGTACAGCAATGAATTGGAAAATTAACCATAGACAATCTAATTCCCTCTTTGAATTTGCCGATTTTTTGCGAATTCGATAATTGTAATAGAGATCAGTGAAGAGCATTGATCTCTATATTATGTTGCATTATGTATAATTTTATTTATTTAACAATTTTTGTACACAATAAAAAGTCGTGACAAATTATGTTGATGGAATATTGTACAAAGATACTGCTTATACCATTCAGAAATTTCTTCCAGCACTTCCAGCAAACCTGGGATTGGAGACTACATACGATACAGCGAATTTTGTGCTTACATATTATAGAACAAAGCTGTATGTATGTATGTTTACGATTTTCTCCAAATCTACTGAACCAAACTTACTAAAAGATAGTGCAATTCTTAAGGAAGGTTTAGTTTAATAATATCGGTCGAGCCGATTCGGAGGAGTTTGGCAATAAACATTGCCACACGAGAGTCTTATATCAAAATTTATCAAAATTTAAGGCAAGGAGAGGTAATGTTCCTTCAATTTCTTTTTAAATACAGAAGCGGCCTTTGCATCACGAATATTGTCCGGCAGCAAGTTCCACTGTGAGGACTGAAAAGGAATAGGAGTACATACTCCTATACATAGTACATAGTGTAACATAAAATAGAGATTTATATTACCTATATAATTTTAAAATTCTAAATGTTTTTGTATTTCAAACATTTTTTGTATTTCTTTGAGTATTAAATACTAAAGTTAGCAGTTTGCCTAGTTTGTGTACTAGTTATGGATGAATTCAAGGGCTTACCTAGGTTCTGGGTTAGGGGGGGCAAATAAAAAAATTCAGCTCTGAACACTATTTCAATACTTCGAGTGGTATTGTATTCTTCGTAGATTTGACGTAAAGGATATTAATATTTTTTTCATTAAAAGCATGTCCACATTTAAGCGGAATTTTCTCTTATTCAAAGAACAGAATACCTGTCCCCTTAGACGAGTATCAAAAAAGCATTTTGCTGTCTATGACATTTGTTGTGGAGTGGAAATATTTGAATTTGTTGTCCAACTTCCACTTTCCGTCCATTTGATTTTGTTGCGGTTATAAATATATTTTATAGTTTATAACCGTATAACCGTATATAATAGTTTAGCATTTCTTTAGACAACAATTCTTGAATATATTTGATCAAGCCTATATTAATACTACCATGGAAGATGGATCTACGTTTCCAGAGCCGTCTTTGGAAAAACAGTTAAAAGGTCATCGTAATGCTATCACAGCACTCTCGTATAATCCAAATGAACAGCAGATTGCCAGCAGTTCCTTGGATAATACTGTTTTGGTAACTATAATGAAATAGTATGAACGTATTAAGTTTTATTATAAATTAAACTTATAACTAAAATGCAATCAAGCTACCTGATTTCATTACAAGTAGTTGCTGTGGCCCATGGACATTTATATTCAATGTTAAACTAAATTATAATATAGAATAAAAATTTAGTTTTTTATTTAATAAATAGAGCTACATGGTATGACCTGATTTAATAAGTTCTATCAATTACAATTACCTATTAATACATATAATAAAATATTTTCATTGCATTTTATTTGAGATGTCAGTGTCCTTTTTATATATATAGTTATGGGACCTCCGTGGTACAATGCGAAGCTACAGATTTCAAGGGCATGATGAGGCTGTGATGGATGTATGTTTTTCGCCGACGGGCAAATATATGGCATCAGCATCACGAGATAAGTCTGTCAGGATCTGGGTGCCAACAGTGACCGGGAGCACAGGGGTCTTCAAGGCTCACTCACAGACAGTTCGATCAGTTCAATTTAGTCCAGATGGAACGAAGGTAGGAAATCTTCATAAAGGGATACTTTTTATATGGGACTCTGTTCTGAATTAGAAGAATTATGCTTTCGTTTTTTAGATAATAACTGCATCTGATGATAAAATTGTCAAACTATGGTCTAGTGACAAACTAAAGTTTTTGATGTCATTTGTTGGACATACAAACTGGGTGAGGCGTGCATGCATGTCTAATGATGGATCTATTATTGCCTCCTGTTCTGATGATAAATCCACAAGACTTTGGGATCCTGATTCAGGGCAATGTATACACACTTACAAGGATCAAAAGGGCCATGGATTATATGTAACATGGCATCCATCTGGATGCTACGTAGCTATAGGAACCTCTCATGGAAATGTGAAACTTTATGATACAAGGACGCACAATCTTGTTCAATATTATAGGTAATCTATTTATTCTGTATCATCTATCTCTGTTCATAAATCTTTGTTCTCATTCTTTCCGGGGACGATATCGATGAATATCAGTAAAAGTCCCAATAAAACAGAAATCAAAGATATCGCAAATTCACAATTTATTGTATCTACCGCTTTAATAATGTGCTATATTGTGTGAACTTTATTTTCAGTATACATAATGACGCTGTAACACAAATGGTTTTTCATCCAAGTGGAAGCTACATACTGACAAGTAGCAGAGATGGGAAAATGAAGGTAACTAATGAAATTTTTAGTTTCTATGAAAATGTATGTAGAAAGTAGTGTATTTAGTTTATTGTTATTTAACAGGCAATTAAAAAAAATCTAGTCCAGGTTTTAATATTTAACACTTATTTTTCAGATATTGGATTTACTGGAGGGGCACCCAATATTCACCTTGAGTGGTCATAGTGGTGCCATCAATGCCGTTAATTTTTCTCCAAGTGGTGATGGGTTTGCTTCTGCTGGTGAAGACAAACTGGTAAATCATTTAAAATTCTTTAAGAAGCATTAGAATTACACTGCTCTGCTCTGTATAAATTTTAAATGGTTACTTGAGATTTTGAACACATTCTATATCCATACCTGTTCTAGAAATAAATATTATGCATGTTCGTTAATATTATCTTTTTTATTTTAGGTATTTTTATGGAAGACCAATTTCACTGAACTCACGAGTGAAAAAGAAAATGTTGAACAGAATAAAATTTCTACTGCAAAATTTAAAGCTGCTAAAACTCCTACCATTTCCAAAGGACATAATCAGGTTATCAAAAAGAGATAGCAGAATAATACTGTAGTAATGTTCTAAGGGTTATAAAAGTAGTTCCATTATATGTATAGTATATAATATATTATATGATTTCCTCATAATGTTAAGCTTATTAATTTACTTTCATTCAGGATTTAAATATAGAAAATGTTGCCAGCACAAGTACAATAGAAATGCATAAATTAGAATTTATGAAGAGTTGTGGCCACATTAGAAAATAATCTAACAAACATTAGTGATTGAATTATCTAGAGAGGGATTTTATTAATAGAATAATGATCTGCAAATCAGGATGCAAGGGTGTGGCATCAGTGCTACCACACTGCAAAGTATCCTGTGACAACTTTTGTTCATGTTGACGGTGAACCTGGCTCTGCAAATATGTCTATAAGTTTCCGGGATATGCCTAATGCAAACAGTACTATGGTGGAACCAAAAAGCTTTGGTCGAACTTGGGTAAAGTCAAGAAGTTTAATAACACCTGGTCAACAATCTCAAGAAGAATCATATGAAAGTTCACCTAGAAACTTGACTGTGGAAAGTGAGAATGTAGACACTTCACATTACGTAGGAAATGTCGGTCATATCCCCAGAGTACCACCTTCTCCTGCCACTTACACCATACCTTCAATTGTTAACAGATCAACTGATACTGAAATAAGTCACGAAGATCTCTTTGGGGTCATAAAACTAAAGGATGATGATGTTTGTTACACCAGTGGTACAATAGAGTGGGTGGGCAGAAAGAGGACCTTTCCAATAAATAGTGGTTTTAAAATAATAAAAGAGGGTAATAAGCATAACAGTGAGCCGCTACACAAGAAAATAAAGAAGTTGGATAAGGCATTTCCAAGTGATAATAATACAGTAAGAGAATGTGATTGTGCCGATGTTCTTCCAACAGTGAATGCAATTGTTGATCATTTGAATGCTCTTCATGAAGCAGTCGACTTAGTGGATTTACGGCTCAACACAATTGAAGATGTAATGAGCAAGAACTACTGAATAGAGTATATGTATATATTGTGCTGTTATGTTGATTTAAATTCTATCAATAAAAAATATTTTTAACAAAATAATTTTATTAAAATACTGTACAGTTTTTTAGTGACCAAATATATTTTGATAAATTTAATACAAAACATGGGTAAAACAAATTATGTTGTATAATGAAAACATTTTATTACATCAATGCTGCCTGGGAAATAATTGCAGCCATAAATATACAGATAACTTAAAATGATTAACCCATCATTGAAAATAGCTACACAACAGGTATTTTGGCTTATAATATATTTTAGTTCTTCTAATCCATTTTTATAACATCCTTGATAACTTGTCCTTTTGTTACAATATCACAAAACTGAATAAAATGTTTTTATTATTATACATTTATTGTACTCCAACATATGTAGTTTTCTTTCCTGTCTTCTTGATAACCTCTAATAGCTGATCAGCACTCAGTGAAGATTTTACTATAACTGTTTGTTCAGGCAGACTTATTGAGATATCATCTACACCCTGGCCTTTTAGTCTGTTTAAAACTCTCTCCACAGCTCCTGAACAACCTTCACAGGTCATTTCTACGTTGAATATGTGTGTCTGTAACAAATTTGTGTGTTAGCAGCAAAAATTCTCTTCATGTCTGTAATTATTAAAATGCAAAGTGCAATATAGTGTTTAAGATATTGATAAATAAATGTTACGATTTGTATAAAGAGTTCCAGAAACCTCCATTATTTCTTATTCATTAAATATCAAATAAATGTTTGTGCAAGAGGCTACTTAATGACATATCGTTGGGCGTGCAAAACTGCAGAAGAGCACTTTGTGAATAAGTAACTTTACACAGAACCTAACTATATTACAGGTAAATTTATGTAATTTCCCTATAAAGTAAGTCGCCAAAAATTAACTACAAAGATCAATTGGTAAAATATAATTAAATGACTAAGATTTTTCTTCTTTGAAAGGGTTCTTTTTAAGTTTTTTCTTCTGTTTCTGTAAAATTGTGAGAATGCAAATATATAGTTTTAAGAAATTGCTCTTCTGCGGTTTTGCACGCCCAACCATGACATACGTCCCACTCATTTTTCAAAACATAAATGTCAATGGGTGTTTGGTATATATTCATAAAATTATTACTCAACTTGTGAAATGTTGTACATATATTAGAGATACTGAAATACACAGAGATCCTTTATAGAGAAGAAAAATGTTCTTGAGGAATACATTGTTCTTGGGATAAACCTTTACCACATGATTTTTTTTGTTCATTTACAATGTGTCACCGATCCTTATAAAATTTCAAATGGAGCAAAATTTTCTAAGGTACTTTCCTATGTATGTGTGTGACTACTCCTAAAGACTATGATGTAAGCTTTGTGTTCATGAGTGTCTAATTTAAACCTTAGCATACATATTGGTTCACTACTCCCAAAGAAAAAGTTAGAACGTCTCACTACTATTCCATAGAATAAGATGAAATGTCTCGAATAACTATTTATATCAACTGTTATTTATAGATAAAAACGTTTAAAACGTAGGGATTTTAACTTCCTGTATGCCTGCTATAGCACTAGAGGCAAGCATAAAGGCTGGTAAATTATAATAAATGAATGAACCTTACCGATGTCATTATTTTGAAGTGGCAAAAGTTACAACTACAAAATGTATTGTTACTTTGATATATAAGATTTAGCTGCACGTACGATGTGGTTCTAATATTACTGTGATCCTTGGATTTAATTTCCACTGCTCAATTTACCTGCCGGCTTATCAATTTCATTGAAAGGGATAACATTTATCTATTTGTAGGTGATATTCAGTATGTTGTCGTTATGTCGATGTCACACGTCATCAGACAGCTGCCACAGTTCAGAAGTTCATTGACCTGATTACTTTAAAAAAGAACATTCATTAAAAGACTGTCAAACATACCGTCTAATGAAACATGCGTACAACTAATGTATATATTTAAAAACTTTGTTACGGATGTATTTTTGAATTATATTTAATCGCTTTTGATGAATAAAAACATTTTATATTAATTAGACAAATTCTATGTACTTTTACTTTTTCTGTCTGTGAAGGAAATTGGATGATTATTAGTTTGACAGAGGCTATAATATATATTGTCTTTGGTTTTGAGAAATGGCAATTGAGAGTCGTGAATATATAATTTTTATTTATTTTATTTTGTGTAATTTCATGATAAATTATTTAAACAAATGACAACATGTCAATCAGAGAAGAACTCAGGGAGCGGGGCTGGTAAAAAATATTCCAATTTATGGATAATATTTGTGTGTTTTCACTATTATTGCTAATAACGATTGTGTGATTCTTCTAGGCACTTGAGTGAAGAAGGTGTTGATATTATTACCGAAAATGGTCAAATAGAGGATGTAAATATTCTTTGTAGAAGAGCTTTAGATGTAAGTATATTTGTCGTACAAATAAATCCTTTAAGCCGCGGAAATATCTATCATATTATAATATTTATTTTACGTCCTGCACAATTTTCCAGTTCGACTTGAGAGACATAGGCGAAGCTGCATTGCCCGAGGACTTTACCAAGGATCCCACTAAGTTAGAGAAACCCGTAGTACTTCAAATTCAGAAGATTCGTAATGTTTCGGCGCCGAAAGCGAATGAGGAGTCTCACTCCGCGCCCCGCATGTTGAAACTAACATTGCACGATGGGAAATCGACGTGCACCGGACTAGAGACGAGTCCCATCCCAACCGTTAACATTAACACACCACCGGGGACCAAGTTGCTATTAAATAATGAGGGCCTGGAAGCATGTCATGCCATCTTATGGCTGACTCCTACTGTAATAACAGTCCTGGGGGGCAAAGTGTCTCACATGATTGAGAAATGGGAATTGAATAGAAGTCTTGCTAAGCATACCAGAGGTAAGGTATACATGATCTAAGATCAATACTGATTTCAATTCCAATGTTATTGCTTGGTGTTACCGTTTATTAATTTATTAATTTAAATTTAATATTACTGAGTTATGATTTAAATGAAATGAGTTACTTATGCAACTTTCCAAAGCTAAGCAAAGTTAATAATTGACAATATTAGACAACTTAACTGTCAATCCTGGTATGTGTAATAGATATGTATGTAGTGAATATTATGTTCTAATTTAATTTTTATATAATTCAGGGATGACTAAATAGAAGTATGAGGACGAAACCAAAAAATATTTAATTAAGTAAAAAATGTAATATTATATTATTAAAATATATAATATCAATGTATTGAAAACAAATGAAATGGGCATAACAATTAATAAAATTATTTACTATTATTACTTCAGGTGTTGGCTTAGATGGTGGACCACCACCGTGGATTCCATTTGGGCAGAGATTAGAAGCTATTGCTGTAGATAAACAATTCAAGAGTCTTCAAGAGCCTTCTAAACAAGAGAATCCAGAGTTTGAAGCCCAAAGGAAGGGGGCCATTGCTGAGGCACAGAGATTGTCAGGTGTCAAAAAGGTAAAATATTAAAAATACTATGTAATATACAGTAAAATTGGTAGAACTCACATGATTCAGG
Source organism: Udranomia eurus (assembly GCA_018250275.1). Classification (NCBI taxonomy): domain Eukaryota; kingdom Metazoa; phylum Arthropoda; class Insecta; order Lepidoptera; family Hesperiidae; genus Udranomia; species Udranomia eurus. The sequence goes on from DWNJ01000671.1 coordinate 9,736, forward strand.
CAGGCCCGGCTCCCAATCCTCGGATATATATTGTACGATTGGGTAGATTCCACTTCCATATTCGATAAGTTTTAATATTATCCACACTTGTTAGTAGTAAACATTGACATATCTAGTTATTAATCAAATCTGTTTTGGAAATATTTCAGGTGTTTGGTGGAGGTACTAAACCATTATTAGACGCGAATGTGCAAAAACTTGTTGATGCAGGATTTTCAGAAGAACAAGCTGACAATGCTTTGAGGTACACAAAAAACAATGTTGAAAGAGCACTTCGTATGCTACAGAAAAGAGACCCTTCTGAGAACAGGAAGGAAAAGGCAAAAGAACCTGAACAACCGAAACGCAAGAGCCGTAAACAAGACATGAATGATGATGATATGCTAGGAGTTAAACCATCCGGGAAAGTTTCTTTATTTGATTTCTTAGAAGATAAACTTCCTAATGTTCCAGATAAAGATAAAAATAACCGTCAGTTTAATTCCAATTCAGAGGACAGACACGATAGAGGTCCCGGTGGTAGAGATAGGCATAATTCCAAAAACAATGGTAGAACAGGATCCAGGTATGATGGTCACAACAGGAACAAAGCAGATGGTCGCGGTCATTATAATGACCATCATAGAGAAGATCGAAAGTATAATCAAAGTGAAAAACCTCCAAGGTTTCAGAGAAAGTTGGAAGAGAGGAACAAACAGCAGCAACAACAACAGCAACAGCACCACCAGATACATCTGCAACACCAGCAACAGCACCACCATTCGCAGCACCAACAACTTTATACACAACAACACCATAATCAACAAGATCATCAGCAACACCATGAAATTCACCAATTGCAACAAAATATTGTCAATTATAATATAAATTATAACAATTCATATCATAGCCAGCCTCAGTATAATGGTAGAAATTTAAGACATGATAGAAACATAAATGATAAAATGCAACAAGCCCAAAATTACAGAAATTTACACACAATTGATAGCCTTGTGGAGGCAGCAACGAATTTGAATCTTCTTTCCAATCAATCACGGCCTAATGAGGAAGGGCAATCTCGTAGTTATCCGCCCCACTTGGACCAGGTGTATCCGCCGAAAATGTCTTACATACCGAATCCAGCCTCTTCGGATATTCCACCATTTAGGAGGAGCAATGACATGCAAAAGTATCAAGAGCAATCATATCAACATAGACAACATCAGCAGCATCAGCAGCACCAGCAGCACCAGCAGCACCAGCAGCACCAGCAGCACCAGCAGCACCAACAGCACCAGCAATCTAATGGCTATATTGAGCAGCAACAGAGTCCTATTTATGCAAGTATGAATTACATGGGAAATACTCAACCTGCATATGACAATCGTCAGTATGCGTATGGTAGACCACAGGAGTATAACACAATGCGTGCAGGTGGTCCGTTCCTGCCTGGTTCTCTGCTGGGTTTTCAGAATGCCGCAGTCAATGAGCAGGCTCGCGCTATGCTTGGTGTTGCCGACATCAACTGGAAAGTTGGTGATCGTTGCTTAGCTCTTTATTGGGAAGATAATAATGTGAGTTCATTGTTATGTGTTACTTTATGTCTGATAAAATTTTGTATTTGACAGTAATTGATCATTTAATTTGAGTTATTATGACTAGATAATATGTTGTATATATATGTAATACATTATTTTGGGGAGACAATTATTTTCATGCTTACTTTCGCTGATTTGGTCAAATTGGCATTGGGTTATATTAATATTGATTTTATTGATGGACAATTTTACTTTTTTACAGTTTTACGAAGCGGAGATCACTGGCACTTCAGCTAGTACTGTAGTAGTAAAATTTTGTGCATACGGCAATCATGAAGAAATCCTTAAGTCCAATTGCTTGCCTTTCCCGAATCAAGGTAAGCTCGAATCTAGGTAACAACTGTTGTTGATTGTGTAGTTTTGTGTTACATTTCTACTATTTCATTGCCAGCCAACGCTCACAATTTAAGCGTGTCCACTAATCTACTGCTGGGCTTTTTCTTAGATTGAGGAGACTTCGGACATAGTATAATCCTTAAGCTCTCATCACTGATTTAACAAGAATGATTACCAGTTTTTATATGCTTTACAAATGGTAAAGCTGGACAGCTTGGCTATTATTACTTCTATAAGGCTATTTTTGCTTTTACTTGTTCAGGCCATGAATTTAGTGTAATAGTGCTGTGAAAAACAGTTTTAATATTTTATTAAGGCTGAGCTGTGTTGATATTGCATAAAAAACTGCATTAATGTGCGTGTGCGCATTTTGGTACGTTTTTATGCTGGCGCAAATTCCGTACTGTGCTACTTGATGAAGCTACAGACCCCATCTGCCACTACAAGTTTTTCCATATGTGTCTTACATATTTATAGTTAGGATAACATTATAAATACTACACTGTTTGATTTTTAAAACTTTATCTAGCTTTGTTTGTTGTCACAAAAATCCTAGAATGCGGATTCTTGCCATCAGTTTTCTGTGTTTAATTTGCTATAGTATTATCATTACTTTGATTCTATAGTGTGTGTAACTTTTCGGTTAGCGGGGCGTAGTTTGATTATAATAATTATCCGATGGGTAAAAAACGTGGTTCTTTTATTTTTGTCTTGACAAATAACAATGCGTGTGAGTTGATTTTAGTTTAAATCCATGAGATGCAATCCAGGCCACCCGATCTTGGCCTGGATCGACGTCGCTTGGCTAGGATAGTGCACGCTACTTTGAGACCCCACTTATATGATGACATTTCTTGTAGTTTAGACAGTACATACTTCCCGCTTTCCGGCAATTAACCTTCTAAATGTGTGGTACGCAGCGGCGCCCATCCGGCGCGCCTAGTGGCTGGCGGGCGCGCGCGCCGCCGGCGCCAGCTGACAGCGCGCCGCGCCGCCCCCGCACCGGTACCCCGGCACCCGCTGGGACTTGATGTATTAAGCGGACAGAGTGCGGACGAATTGTATAGCGGTAATGTAATACGGCACGGGCTCTCGCTGTATTTCATTCCTTGGAGCGCTTCACAATTTTGTCTCTGAGCGCCCGCGAGATCTGTCAAGTCGCGCTATCGCGTAACGCACGACCCATAGACTATTGATGCCGAGGAGTGACGTCTTATGAAGAACAGGTTAAAGAGTGGCTTCCGTGTGCTGATTATGAGCGTTCAAGACCCACCACCGGAGCCATTACTCTAGCGTGCGAGAGGTCGGGAGTGGTGTTAGTCCATGTGACCTTGGCTTACGTTAGAGTTATTGTATTTCTATTGTGGTGGTATCTTGAAGCTCCTTTTCAGCAATATGTTGAACATTTTTTAACTTATAAGAAGCATTCCTTGTCTCAATACTCTATGGCGTGTCTACGCTCTCGGATGCGTCCCTCTTCGCCTGAATCGCGATTGACTCTGCGATAACTCATTTAACCATAACACCAAGAAGATACATTTCTTACTTTATAGGATGCGAAACATGTACCTATATGTGTTGGCATTTGACATATTATCTAATATAATATTAAATAATAAAGTAATTGTGAAGAAAGGATAAGGTACACGGGAGAAGGGATATATCCGAGTAGTGATGTTAGCGAGTATGTCGATAAATTGAATAATTCGCGGAGTCTTCACTAATGTGACTTTGGACTGGTTCCTTTGTATCGTCTAGTGCGGTTGTATCAGGTTCATTCCACGCGGTCTGGACATTACTATAACGAATAGCTATTAAGAATAATAATTATTTTCAATATATATGTATTAATTTACGTATTTCCTATGTAACATCTGCGTTGAGATGTTGGTGTTTTACTGGTCTAATGTGTTTGAAAGTGCAATTTTTTGTTTACTGTTACCATTTGCTCTTGGTGTTGTTTAAATGTTAATGTTACATAAAATATCACTACTAATTCCTTGATAAATATAAAATAGTATACATAATATAATACTATAACATAGTATACATAATGTACATTCAAAGTAATCGTTTTTTAGGTTTTAGACGACAAATACGGTTTGCCCCGGTCTGAATCGCGGGAAACTAGCATAATAAATAGGTATCTTACCTATGAAATTGCCGTTTTTCATGAAATAAGTTAACGCACGTTTTTGAAGTAAAACTTCTTTGCGCACGCTTGATTTGGGGAGTGAGCTGGATGCGTTACGAAAGTGTGACCGGGCGAGGCGAATGGAAGTTGAGATTCATGTATTTCGCATGAGTATAAGATGATCTTGGTACTATTATGCGGAAGGGATAGGGGAAAGAGAATGAGGAGGAGGAGGGAAAGGGAAACGGGGGGTATAGTGGGAAGCCAGGGAGAATGTGCGGCAAAGGGGGAGGTGGGGTGGGAAAGGGAAGAAGTTTGGAAGGGAGGGTGAAATAAGGGAGATGAGGGTGGGAAGGGTACGGTATGAGGGTAGGGTAGGGTGGGAGGGTAGGGTGGTAGAGGGAAGGGAGGGGATGACGGGAGCGAGGATGGTAGAGGGAGCGGTGAGGGAAGGCAGGGGCCAGG
>DWNJ01000672.1:0-14246 GCA_018250275.1 Udranomia eurus
TTTTGTATTTATGTCCGATAGAATACTGCTTTATGAACTATAGTTATATAAAAGCCTCATGATTTTTTTTTGCATATAAATACGTATACATTCATTCATATTACAAAAATGAATATGTCAAAAGATTTTCTATGCAATGTCAGTAAATACTAAATGATGAATATCTATTAAACAGTTGTTTATTCAAAATTACATACATTTCATAAATGAAATAAGTATTATAATCTTGGAATTGTATATGTCATTCACCCAATAATATTATATAATGGGATTTTATTTGTATACTATAGATTGGAGAGTATTTAATTTTCAAATACTTATCTTAATGATGAGGTGTAATATCTGTTGACTGTCGTCCTGAACTAGACCTTAACTCACGTCTAGGACCAGCTGGCATTTCTTCTGAAGACTTACGACCTTTTTTTCGGTTACCTCTTCGTCCACTATCAGATGATATTGAGTCCATGTTATGGGGGTCCTCCATTATCGAATCGTCCTTTGACTCAATGTCCGTGTTACTAGAACAGTCAATATTTTGTAAATTTTCTGGGCCGGGTTGTACATCAGTATTGGGGCTAATGAGTCGCTGTTGTGATTTATCATCTCTTTCTCGATCTGTTGTTGTCAAGATTAGAGGTGATGAAGATTCATTTGCTCTATTCATTTCAAAATCACTAGCTTTCATACCAGTTTTAATAACTGTAGATGGAGCTATTAAATCTTCTAGATCCATTTCCCCAGTATTAGTTGATGGATCCGATTGTTTATCCATATTTGACATTACATTTTCAGAACTTACACTTTCTTTGACTTTTTTTGCAGAGGATTGCATTGCCAAATTTTCTGGTTCACTACTTATTTCATCGATTGTTCTTTTCAGGGATGAATCTTCACTTGTAATTCTTGATATATAATCAGAACCTTTGCTTAGTTTTTCATATTCTTTTTCTGCATCCTTAGCTTTCTTGCCTTCATTAGAACTTACAAGACTTGCACTTAAGGCCCCCGATGCCATTTGCTCAAGTAACATTTTACTTATATCAATGTCCTTTTTGTCACCCTTTAATAATTTTTCTTGGACTGCAGCAAATTCTGGCGGCACTTGAGGTCTCAGTGGATCATAAGACATCTTCTTTTTATCCGCCTTTGATAAATCCGTCGCAGTATTCTCAGCAGTCTCAATGTCTCGCGATCTTTTATCTATTTTAATACTAGAATCATAGCCTAAGGTTTGTTTCGAAAGAGAATCTAATAAGTATGGATCAGGAGGTAACAAAATTTGAGGCAAATGACTTTGCCGATCGGACACCTTTTGCTGTCTAGAAGATGCTGAATTTGTCACAACTGTTGAAGATCTCGGTGTTGTTGTTTTCGTACTACTACGTGAACTGTGACTGTGTAAAGTTGTTGCGCTAGAACTTGCAGCCAAGTTGCTGGATAAAAGTCCTAAAGCATCATAGGTTGATGACATGCCGGAATGAACTCCAAATGGAGATAGACCACCAAGTCCTAATTGAGGATATAACATATTAGGACTAGGAAACATGAAAGGAAATTGTGAATTAGCAGCTTTAGAACTTGACGTTGATCCAGAGTCAGATGGTTTTCTACTTTTTGATTTGCTATCACCTGCTGTGCTGGAACCGCTAAGACTGTTCATATCGAGAGAGGAAAATCCGGGTAGACCTAATCCAGCCAAATTAGCAAAGATGTTTCCGCCACTCATATTACCTAACAAATTAGGCATAGTGTTAAATGAATTCAACAATGGATTATTTTTCGGGTCAAAACTGCTTAAACTTGACAACAATTTTGGATCAAATCCTGTTAAATTAGATAATGTAGCAGCCAACGTTTTAGGATCAAATGCACTCAAGCTCGACAGACTTGCTAGAAGAGCCGGATTCAGGCCAGCTAAATTTTGATTCATATGTGGATTTGAAGTTAATACATTCGCTGATGATGTGTCAAGAGTAGGTGGCCTTCCTTTCTTACGTTCAGGCATACTGCTTGTAGACTGCATAGGAGAGTGTCTTTGGCTGCGTACATCTTGTGGTAGTTTAACATGTTCTTTAATTCCTTCTGTCCACTTTGAGTCAATATCATACATAGGATTTTCTGCAATCCATTGAGCCAAATGTTTTAATTGGGGTGCTTTGTGTCCGATAATGCGTTTACCAGTAACACGATGAACTACTGGAACGTGTTCGTCTGGCGCCAACCTGGGAGTCAAGCTTCGTCTACGCGAGTCCATTGTGGTTTGTTCTGCTAGCCATTTATTAACTTTAGCCTCATGAGAATATGATTTTATGGGCATTGAAGATGTGGAGCTTTTTTGACCCTTATTTTGTTCAAGAGATTGCTGCAAAAACGAAGATAATTCTTTGCATGAAGCATGAGGAGATGGAACATTAGTGACAGTCACCGAAAATGGCTTTTGTACTGGGGCCGAGTTAGAAGAACTAGGAGCGACTGCAGGTGTCACTGTAACTTCCGGAAGGATAGATGAACTTCTACTACGCGGTGCTTCTTGGGTAACAGTAGAACTGGGGCTCTTTCCTTTAGCTGCTGATAATCCCAAGACGATTTCGTCCAATTTCTTTCTCTTCTTTTCTTTTCCAACAATCTGTTCTGGTGCCGGCTGCAAGGTAACAAAAATATGTAAATGGTTTAGAAAATCAGATAAACAGCCAATTTATTTGAAGATTTAAGAGAAGTTGCGACACTGCAGATGTTACTGAAAAATGAACTTACCACATTCTTCCTTTTCATTAGTCTCGTAAGGGTATCATCTAGCCTACTCCTAGTGGGAGCGGGTGAGTTGGCGTCAGACGTGTGTGATGAATGCGGTGCTGGCGGTGGATGCGGGGTCCGACGGCCCATAGAGAAATCTTGAGCCTCGCTGAGATCGAGCGGTGCCGATAGATCGACAGGAGCAAGTCCTGCAGTGGGCGCTGGTGAAGAGGCGGGCGCGGGTGAGGGCGCGGGCCGCTGGTGCGCGGGCGGCGGTGCAGGTGTAGAGCGACGCGACCCTGAGTCACTGGACGCGTCGTCGCGTTCAGAACGATGTGGTTCACGAGCGCCCGTATGCGACGAGTGGGCAGCTTGCGGGGAGGACAATAGGGCGTGCAGCTTGGCGCGCTCGGTCTCCACGTCGATGGCGATGTGCCGTTTCTGAGTCTGTCTGCGTTCTTCTGAGGCATCACGCTGGGCCGGCGTGTTTTCGGCCGCTTTAGAGGTAGAGGCAGCGGGCCACTCGCAGTTTTGCACGGCGTGTGCGATGTGATGCAACCTGGTTTCGAGCGCGCGCTCTGAGAACCAGTGTTTTGGCGACAGAGATTCTTCAATTCTGCCTAACTTAGCAAGGGTCTCCAATTCAGAAAGCGCGTCAGTGTCATCGTCATTTTCGCGTTCACACATGTTCGAAGTGCGTTTGCTACGTCTCAAGGACATTCGCGTTTCACTCGCCTCCGTTGATTTCTCTTCTTCATCAGATGATAGTTTCTGTGTTTCACTTTTCGATGCATATTTCGCATACCATTTACCTGCGCATTCCGCAAATGGTAGTTTGAGGTCACAGAATAGCTTATTATATGTATCGCCCAAACCATGTCTGAAACAAAGTTTTATTCATTTAATTTTGGTAGTGTATGTACAGTATTTTAAATAAACACAAAATTGAAATTTACGTTCATAAAAGGTATAAAAATTTATTGACTAGATATATATTTTATGTATTAGAATTTGAACTCTATTTCATAAAAATCTTTGCAGATGGTAGACAAAATCATGAGAAAAATCTTTAAAAAAACATAACTAACTTACTTGCATACACCAAGAACTAGTTGCTTATCATGTCTTGCAGGTTGCCACCATGGTGGGGTGTCAAGGGAACGCTCGCAAAGTGCTAGTCGAGCGTCTAATGCAGGGTGTGGTGCTACTTCCTCGCGTAATACTCGCAATAAATCAATTCTGCAATATAAAATAATTTTTAAAAATCAAAAAAAGGATTATGGGCATAGGAAAATCCTGAATGGGCATAATTAATAATTCACAACAATTACCTCTCTAAAGTAGCAATAGCTCTTTCTTCTCCAATAGGTTCAGCTTTTAGGTCCGCGCGTGTAGGAAGTTCTGCTTCTCCAACAGCGAGACCACACTGGCGTTTACACATGGCCATGAAAGCCTTAAGGTAGTCTGTAAGAGCATCATCACTTTTGGAGTCCAGGCGGGCCAAGGACCGGAATCTGCTCCAACGAAGACTTTTTGTTGCAGGATCGAACTCAACGCCATAAGAGGCAACTGTGCGTCGAAAAGCTTCCTCATCGGCTCTAGTCCAGCGCCACTGCGATACCTCATCTCTAGCGAGTTGATCCATACGCTCTCGTCGTTCCATCTAGTAATACAAAATTATATTTTTCAAATATAAAGATGGCAACACATGTTTCAATTAGTTAAGCGTAAATTACAGAAGAGCATTGCATTCCACAGAATTCCTCTTTAATTTAGCATTGATTTGTGTTCTTAAAAGGATTTAACTTAACAATTTGTTAAACACCTTTATAACTGTGTAATGTTTAAAATTTATATTGTACACAATATACCAGTGTAGCTATAACCATCGCATCTAACCTTGGCCCTCTGCTGCAACTTGAGCTCCTCGCGCTTGTAGTTGCGCTGGTAGGCGGTGATGAGGCGGCGCAGGCGCGTGTTGAGGTCCTGCATGGAGGGCCACAGGTGCGTGGCGGGCGCGCGCTCCTCGTCGGCGCGCGGCGAGGCGGCCGGCGACGTGGCGCCTGCGCCGCTCGACACCTCATCCGTGCAGTCCTCGTCGCCCACCACGCTGCCTCGCACCTTGCGTTCTTCGCTCCTGATTAATGACGCAAGAGGGTTTTTATAAGCCTGTGTGTAGCATCGTAGCTCTTAATCAAATGGAGAGATTTTGATGCAGATGTTTACTAATTTTTTAGCAACCAACGAAAATATAATGAGTAAGTCTACATTCCCATTTGTGAATTGATCCAAGTAGTAAATGCAATTAAATCCAACGAACATGCAAGTATATGTTCAGTCGGAAGGGCAAATGAATCCTTGCTTGATTCTATAGTAAGTTAAATAAATGGTGTTAGCGTCAAGCACGTATTTGACCGAAAGATTCAGTATCAAAAGTATCCTGTAGAATAATTTTTATTCATAACTAATGTTCGTAATGAAAACAATTCATATGTTATCTGAGCAAATATCGACAAAATTTTAGGTAGTTAATAAAAATATCTACCAAAAACTGTTTCCATGTGGTTAAAAAATATATGAAAGAACTCACTTTATATCTGTGCATTCTGCATCATCTGGTGGGCCAAGTTTGTCTACGTAACATAATTGTGGATCAGATCGCATGGCCAAATAGTTCTCGTAACCGTGAACGTATGTTCCTACTAGTAAGGACACGTCACATTCAGTGTCCCACCATAAGCGTGGTGGTGCGCTGTCTACTCCACGAGGTACTCGCATACCTAAAGCGCTAAAAGTACAAAACCAAGATTTTACGATAAATTTTAGTTAAATTTTGTTTCAATCAATTTTATTCTAAGTCAATTAGAGTACTATTTAATTTACCTAGCATGAGTTCCGTTTTCAATTTGCGTAGAGTAATCTCCAATTACTTCATGTTTTATATAATACATCATCCGAACCCGCAGCAGTACCCTGAGGGAAAAAACAATATTCAAAAAATATACATACCAACTTTACACTTAGGATAACATGTTACATGTATAAAAGATAATTTAAATATGTCATAAAAGAAAAATTAAAGGTTTTAACGTACTTGTTAGCATGTCTGAACAAATGTTTTTTATAACTGCTTTCCAAATATAGTTCACAGTCGTATTTCTCTATTGAGCTCCAGTGATTTGAATCCTCCCACTTTTGTGGATCATTAGGCTTGGGCAAGTCTTTGAGCCTATTCTTCTTTTTAGCGTTCCTTCCTCGAGGAACAGGATTGTGAAGACCACTGTGATTTCTGGATATTGTTACTTCACCATTTTCACATGGTTCAATGAGATCCCAGATGAAATTACGAATCTTTTCATCCCCTTTGTAATGTCTCAAACAATATAAAACCTAAAATTTATATAAAGTTAGTGATCTATGAAATTTAAATTTAATTACCAAATAGTTATAATATCTTATCAGTATTTGTGCAAATTAACTCAGCGAAAATCTTAATTTCCTCGGTATTAGCATGGCAAGTCATCATTTAAGAAATATGTTAAAGAAACTGAAGGAAGTGCTTATTTTTATAATAGAAAAGTTTGATAAACTTACGATAATTCGTGCACAATCTTCAATTACTGGGAGAGTCCAACCCTTCCTAAATTGATTTTTATCTATGATTTCTTCCCATCTAGCCCATCTAAATAACGAACAGAGGATATTTATTATTAATAATTTGATATAAATTAGAATATTATATAATGTTATATTTATTAAGATTATTATTTTTTGGGTGGAACAAACTTTATATAATTGGAACATAGACACAGTTACACCTTTTACAATTTTATTACATAACAGCAGTTTTTTTCACTGCTAAGTTTCAATTTACCATCATCAAGAGTAGCAGAGTAGCAGTACATATGTGATCGTTTTTAGATGCTGACTTGTATTTGGTAATGTTCACAGATGCCCATGAACCACAATGACATCTTAACTCTCAACTTGAGACGTGCTGCTTACACGATTGCTGGCCTGTTACTGTTAATACTCAGACTCTATATATGTGACTAATGGTTACTAATATATAATACTACAATTTATAAATATTATCTAAATATAAAAAAATATGATATGAACAGAAAATATTAGTAACCCTAGCTCACCCAAAAGTAAGTAATCCTCTTTCAATCTTAAAACATTCTGATCTTGTCCAAGAACCATACACAACTTCTTCATCAACAGGGACACCTTCATGTCGAGGTACATAATCATCACTTGCATATCGTCTTCCTTTTCTTCCGAGTTTATCTTTCTTCCTTTTACTTCTGAGACTTATCCCTAAAAAAAACATTAAATTTGAAATACTTAATATAAAAGAAAATAAATATATTATCAATCTTATTGTAAACCCTTCTCGTAATACCTTCTTCGTCTTCATCAGAATCGGGAGTTACTTCCATATCAGACATTTCCATAGGACCATCATCATGGCCATACCTCTTAATAACTGTCCTTTTTCTTGGCTCAGTTACTATTAAATCTTCATCTTCCTTCTTTTCAGTTGTGTCAATTTCGGCTTTCTTTGCCCACTTATTCCAGAAATCTGGATCTCTTATATCTATATCTGATCTCTGGTCAGTAGCAGCAAAACTGGCTTTCGAAAACGTTGAACCCTTTTCAGATTCCATTTGAATTACTTGAGTTCGGCGAGCCAATATCATTTCTATATCTTCTTCACAAAATTTATCTCCGGCATTATCTTCATCCATAACCGCTCCATACGCTCCTTTTTTAAGCAAATCTTCAATTTCTTTCTTAGACAATTGTTTGAGCCCTGTTTCTTTACCTTGAGTAGTATTCATACTTTGCAAAATAGCCTTATCTAAACCCAATTTCAATGATGCTTTGTCAAACATCTCCCTTTCATAAGTATTACGACAAATCAATCGATATATTTTAACCATTTTCTGTTGACCAATCCGATGACAACGTGCCTGCGCTTGTAAATCATTTTGAGGATTCCAGTCACTATCATAAATTATTACTGTATCAGCTGCAGTTAGGTTAATACCCAAACCACCAGCTTTTGTGCATAATAAGAATACAAAACGGTCAGAATCTGGTTTTGAAAATCGATCAATGGCTTCTTGCCTTAGGTTACCCCTTATCCGTCCATCAATTCTTTCATAGGGATATTTTCTAAACACAAGATAATCTTCCAAGATATCTAAGCATCTAACCATTTGACTGAAAATGAGTACACGATGACCACCAGATTTTAATTTTGGAAGTAACTTGTCGACCAAAACCATTTTACCTGAAGAATCGATAAGTGCTTTATAGTAAGCTTCTTTATCTTCACCATTGCTCTGTTTATAGTCAAATTGTATCTGATCTTCAGCTCCATTTAAAAGATATGGATGAATACAGCACTTTCGTAATTCCATCATGGTATTCATCAGATTTGGAATGTTAGCTGCAGATGCTGTTCCTTTCGCCAGAAAACTAAAATTCCTTTCCAATATTGCTCGATAATATTTTTTCTGTATGTTAGTTAATTCAACTTCTATAATTGTCTCTTCCTTAGGAGCTAAGGTTTTTTCAACATCCTCCTTCAATCTCCTCAACATCATTGGTTTCAGCAAAGCTTGTAGTTTATTTACTTCAGACTCAGATTTGAGCTGACCAAATTCAGTTAGAAAAGCATCGCTACTAGAAAACTGAGCAGGTTCAAGGAAATTGAGTAAAGAGAAAAGTTCATTTACATTATTTTGTAGAGGTGTTCCGGACAGTAAAACGCGGTGTTCTAAGTGAAGTTGTCGTAATCCTTCCAAAAGTTTACAGTTACGATTTTTCAGTCTATGAGCCTCATCTATTACGCATATTCTCCAATTAAAAGATTTTAATTCTTGGAAGTCCGTAACGATGATTTCGAAAGTTGTAATTAGCACATTAAATTTAGTGATTTCCTTTATTGGCTCTCCTTTACCATTTTTATAATAGAATTCATATTCTTGTAGCATGCTTTTACTTTGCTGTGATCCGTGATAGACAACAACATTCATTTCTGTCCAACCTTCAAATTCTCTTTGCCAGTTTGGAATAGTCGATAAAGGTGCAATAATAAGGAAAGGACCTCGTATTCCGTACTCCCAAACGGAATTTACAAAAGTCAGACTTTGTATAGTCTTACCGAGACCCATCTCATCAGCCAATATACAATTCCGATTATTATGCCACGAAAACAGTAACCAATTTAAACCTTCTAGTTGATAGGGTCGTAGTGTATTACCTCCTTTATAAAGAGGAGATTCCTTTAGTTGCGACCAGTTATCTGCTGATGGGCGTTTTTTGAATTTCCATTTGTCTTTTGGTGGAATTTCGCTGAATACTTTATATTGTTGGATTTTATCCACATCTATATCTTCTTCCAATTCCCATGTACTATCTTCATATTGCAAACTTTTCCACTTGACTAAATAATGTTTAACAACGGTATTATTCGCTGGATCTTGATTTTCTGACATGTCTAATATTCTTTCAACTTCAACATAATCAGGATTAAATGGCTCATCATCTAATAGCTCAAAAATGTTGAGCTGTTGAGCTTGTTTTTGCTTGAAACGCTTTATTTTTGAAAATATTCGCTTATCTCCCTTATATAACTCCTCTTCAGTTTTCCATTCACAATGTAAATATGAAAAATTTCTATACTTTACAAAATATTCCTCGACATCTACCAATGTAGGTTTCTTTATTTTACTATCAGTAACATCTTTTTCAGTTTCAGTTTTATTTTTTTCTTTGTTTTCTAGGTCTTCTTCAGCATCAGTAGTCAATTCAACTTTCTTCTCTTCAATATTCTTAATTACAGTACTTTCAGAACTTTCTGGTGGTGTTTCTATAGTTTCATCAGTAGTTTGTTTTTGGTTATCTAATGATTCGTCCAAATTCATCTCTGGTGGTGGTGGTGGTGGTGGCGGAGGTGGTGGTGATGGTATTTCAATTTTTAATTCTCTTTTACCCATACGAGATGCAAGAACGTGCTGTACGATCATAGAGTCCTCTTCTGTAGTATTCACATAAATGTAATTAGGTTTTGGGGTACCCTCAGGCCTAATAATTTCTTTTATTTCAGAATTTATATCCTCAAATTCTTTTTCTTGCTTAATTGGCGTCAAAGTAAATTCATCGTCAGACAAACGAAGCATAACATCATCTGTATATTTTTTACGTTGTGTATTCCTAGCAGAACGGCGCTTAAGACTATCATCGCCTTCAGGCGGTGGAGAAGGTGGAGGTGTAGACATCATGTCATCAGGTTCTCCGTCAGAATCAGGTATTAAGCCACCTCGTTTCTTCTTTTTTCCAATTGGTGTTTTCTTTGTAATCAATTTTTTACAACTACCACCAGCAGATGATCTTTTTTTAGAAGCCTTCTTTTTTTGACAACTTATATCTAAATCATCATCTTTTTCACTCTGTTCTCGTTTTGCTTCAGCTTCCTCAAGCAAATCTTTAATGGCTATTTTGGATACGGGGATGTCATCGAAATCAGTAACATTAGAATCATCCAATGTGAGTTCTTGAGTATTTTGAATACTTTTGTTGGGTTCGATTATAAGACTGTTATTAATCGACATATCACTTAAATTGTTGTCTGTACTATCTTTTTCTAATAATTCATTACTAGTAGTAGTATCTGCTTGTATTTCAGCAATACCTTTTTTGACATTTCTTTTTCTTTTGGGAGCATTCGGATCTTTTGGTTGCCTTTTTTTACGCTCTTTTACTGGTTTATCTCCTACAATTTTGACAACTTTTGGTTCTTTAGGAGTGCGCGGTTTTCTTTCTTTACTCTTTCTCGGTCCTCTTTGCTTTTTGGCCTTTCCATCATTCAGATCTTCAATTGAAAGAGCACTACTGTCTAAATTCGTTACATCTTCAGTCATTTCTAAATCAATCTCTGAATTGCTCTGCAATCCTGTACCTGCGGTAACGCAGTCTTCTGATACAGGCAATTGATCAAGAGATGGTTGAATAGTCATGAGTTTATCTTTCTTAACTCTAGGTTTTCTTGGTTTGGCCGGTCCTTTACCTCGCCCTCTTCCAGTAGTGCTAGTTACTTGAGGACTCTCTACCATTTTTGCCCCATAAATGGGATTCTGCAAAATACAGTTAGGTCCGCCATTACATTTGTCGTTTGTTTCATGTTGTTGAAGCATAGACAATCGTTCTTGTAAACATCTTACTTTTTCTTGATTTTCATTGGAGGGTGGTAAACAAAACGTTTCTTGAATTTGCTGTTGTATAGACATTCGTTCTTGGTGGTGGGATGCAGAATACAAGCCAGGCATTGGTGCAGCTGGGTGAGATAAATTATTTGTTCCCATGATTATCATATTTGGATTAATATTATGCGGTACAGATGGCATAATATTCGGTGGAGCCGTTTGCATATTAGTTCCTAATCCTGGATGAACATTTTGTTGTGCTATTGCCATACCCACCTGAATAGTTGGTAAATTTGCAGGGGGATTTGTTGGTATATTGGGTACATTCCCAGTAGGATTTTGTAAATTTTGTTGAGAATTACCGAGAACATTAGGCACTGACGGCGATATACCTGCCACTGTGCCCTGTGGGTTATGTACTGGAATTGTGGACGTAACACTATTTGTATGCTGCAAAGGATGAGGTGACTGAACATTCATAGCAGTTTGCGTTCCAGACCCACTTTGGTAAGTGGAAATAACATTATGAGGTTGATTGCTTTGTATACTCGATGATATACTAGAATTTAAATTAGGGGGTATTCCTGGCGTAATATTGCCTTGAAAGTTACTACTTTGGTATCCTTGATTCCTGGAAACATTCATCGATGGTCCATCAAATTTCCCGACTGAATTAGGAGCTGCATTTACTGTTGTAGGATGATTTAAAGGTAGTTGTATATTTTGTGTAGAACTTGTCTGGGGATGTTCAATAGCAGGTGTTAATATATTAACAGCAGGTGACAAGGTGGGCACTTGATTTCTTAGTTGTTCATTATCACTTGACTTGTTTAGTTTTTCCACACTGCTTAGTTTACTTTCTGATTTTTTTTCTACATTTGTAGGTAAATTTATTTTTTCTTCGTCTTTAGAATTGTTCAGTGCACTAAAAACAGCATCACTTGATTGACTGCTACGCGGACTCTCCTTACTTTCCTTATTTTCTACAGTAATACAGGGATTCATAGTATTATTTGAGGAAATGGTGTTACCAGGAGTGTCCACTACAGTATTCTCCTGTGGAATATTGGTTGGCGTAGACTTAGGCACAAACGAATTTGGATTCAATTCTTCACCAGTGTCAACTGGGCCCAATTCCAACTTTTTATTTTCTGTGTTCATAGAATGCAATTGGACATTCTTAGTAAGTTCCGGTTTCAAATTTGCTGTGGCTACTAAAGGTTCTGCAGTTTTGATAGGCTGATCAGAACTTTCCATTTGTACTACATTATTTATCGGTGTTGGAATTTTAGTAGGATTCCACTGTGATGGTGACGAAACAATATGTCCAACAACCGGGGATGCTGGATTACGTTGATAAGCATATTCACCTCCAGCGGGCAAAACCATCTGTTCTAATGCTTGGAGAGTATTTTGTGATGTAAATCCTCCAGGAACTGGTGGAGGGCCGGCTGCCGGAGATTGAACCAAATTACGTGATGCATGTGGCGATGCACTAGGCCCCTTTACAGGCGACATAACAGGACGCGGAGATAGTTGAGGTTGTCCTTGCTGTCTTGGAGACACTTGTGCACGTGGAGACATTTGCGGGGATAATTGCGGGAAAGGAGGACGGTACTGAGGACTTCCAGTCTCTAACCCAGATGATTTTACAGGATTGTACTGATTCGAGACATTTACGTCAAGTGGATGTTGTACTTGATGAGGTTGATAATTCATTGGAACCGAATGATGAGGCGAAGCATACGGCATTTGTGATGGTACACCATGCGATGGACCGACAGTAGATGACGGCACCGGCGGTTGACGGGGGACGTGATGTAATGGTGGTGCACCAGCATGATGAAGATGAGGATTAGGATGACTTTGTATCCCTGAACCAATACCCCCTCCATGGCTTGCCATACTTTGGTGTGGTTGGTGTTGAGGTATTGTAGGATGATTTTGTTGAGCATGTGGTAATCCATACTGATGAGCATTAACATCCATCTGTTGATGGTAGGTGGGATGTTGACTTATCCGAGCTGCAGCTGGTGGATGCATCTGCGTGTAATTTGGGTAATTCTGAAAATAAAAAAAAACATCAATAATTGTATTATATCCGAAATCAGAAAGCCAAATATATATGTTTTTTCACTGGTACAAAAGTATAATAAATTTATTGCTTTAAGAAATCTTCAAACTGCAAACTCAAAAATAAAAGCAACTTATTAATAAATAATAATATTAATATTTACTTGTTGCTGTCCATAAATTTGTTGTGATGAAGGTTGTGGAAAATGAGGTTGTCTTGGAATATAGGCTCCATTTTGAGCTTGTAATCCACCTATCCCCGAACCCTATAATGAAAAATGTTTTCAAATTTTCTTGAACATGAATTATTAAAACTTGATTTGTTGAAAAACCTTAAATAACCCCAAATCATTCATTACCTGCTGAGGAGCATATTGGTGCATTTTTTGTTGATGTTCATATGAGTGTCTGTAGCTTGGTGTAATGGGCGTGTATCTATTGGCGCCGGGTGCACCAGACCATACTCCCATGTCTCCAATACCTGCATAATCAATATAATGAAATATATATAGTATATATTAAGTAAGTAATAAACATGGTAAATAATTCTAGTAAATAAGTTTCATCTTATTTTCAATAAATGGTATTTTATTAAAATAAAAGATTATTTTAATGACCATAATGGTATAATGGCTTCATTTTTCATTTCATTCATTTGATATGGAATCTGACTATGGGTCTATGAGTGTATAATATTATAAATTTGATTTCTTATCATATGGGTCCAGTATTCAAATAACGTTCCGTGTGTAACAGGTGTCTATATATGTGTATGCGTCAAAGGCGTGGTTATATGCGTAACTTTAACCAATTTAATGTATTATTATATAAAATATTGTCTCTCGGAACTTCTTCTCCGTGTACTTTTACTGTGCCAAATTTCATACTCCTCCCTCGTGTAATTGTCGTAAAAATTGTTTCAAAATGTTCACATATAAATATTATAATAACAATAAATATTTCAGGTTATAACAAAAATCATTCCATCACAAACCTTGTTCTGGCATGGTGTACATTGGTTCTGGCCCAGGATGATATCCCGGGTACGAATGTGATGGATGTACATGGTGTGACGGATGAAGCGGCGCATGTGGTTGTGGAAGGCGTGGACGCGGAGGGTAACTGCCGTAGTCATGGTAATCTGGTGCAGGCGGGCCAGGACCAGGATTTGGTACTGGCTGCGAACTGCTGGGACCTCCACCTCCGAACGATGCCAGGTTT
>DWNJ01000673.1:0-14240 GCA_018250275.1 Udranomia eurus
ATCTACAATAGAGTAATATAGATGTGACTAAATGTTTAAAGCGTTGAATATCGTGCTACTTCCGAGTAGAATATTATACCTGTTGAATGGTATACGATGAGTCTAACGTACGTAAATAAATCTTTGTAAGTGAATCAGTCACTCACACAATAAAGGATGTATTGTTGAATCTATTACGAGTATTGTGGTCGTCTCTACATCCTTAACGATGTATAATGGACCACGTTACAATACAACTAAGTTGGCGGATTTGTGAATAACATTTTTGTATGTCCATAATTATATAGGTAGGTATATAACTTAGTGTTATATTACGCTCCGTGCTTGTGTATTGTGCGATTACCTAAGCCAATTCACACATGACTTATTATTAGGCTAGGTGTTATGATGACTGAACGGCTTAAAACATACATATATTATTTTTATTATGTTACCTAACAAAGATGTACAATAAAGTGTATTTGTATTGTATTGTATATACCTTTCTGAATACATAATCATGTAGACCAGATAAAGAACATATTTTTACTCGTATTAATTGTATAAATATAAGTTCTGCATCAACTAAGGTCATGAATTAACGTAAATAATAAAAATGATGTCAGATTCCAATACAAATAAATATCACTTTGTAATATATATTTTTTATAATAATATTTGATTTTATATTTATCGACAGCAGCACAGCAACAGCATAATAACCAGTTTCCACATAATTGCACTCATTGATTTATGGGTTAATATTTCAATATGTAACCAAGACTTTGTCCACAGGCTGGTTCTAATAGCGCTGGTGGTAGAGATACTGTACCCTATCACATGGCAGTGTCAGACCGAAGGATGGCACGGGGGCGAATTCGTGAGACTCTACTTGTGCGGCACCCTGGCCCTCCAGGCCTCTCTCATGCTGCTCCTGGCAGCCCTGGCCCACCAGTCCGCCAAAGGCACCATTACAGATACCGATGCAAGGAAACTCGTTTCGCCGTTATTACTCTTAAAGTGAGTATTAATATTGTGCCTTTTTATGTATAACTATTAGGTAGCAAAGACCATGTAGTCCACCTGATGGTAAGTGGATCCTGCCGCCCATGAACATCTGTAATCAACCCAAGACAGGATCGGTGGTCTTTCTTGGGTCGACCTAAGCTACCCCTGAGAAGAAGAGAAACACCTTTATTAAGTATATATCCCTGAAGGGTGTGGCCCTTTAAACCAGAACACGGCAGCAAGAACACTGCTTTTATAAGGCGTAAGAAATAGGTATGGCGGTGGTGCCTCCAGAGTCGGACCGTAAAAAGTTTTACCACATTCAAAGTGACCTTGTTTGTAATGAAAATTCTTACAGAGAATTAACTTTCTTGAAGACGTTATTCGGGGCTGTATATACATTTATTTTCATGCTATTATTATCACTATCTGTGCCTGTCCAAACCTGTACATTCGGTTTCCATAGAACGTTAGATCACTGTACCTGTTTATCAGTATAGATCTTCTAGTTTTAAAATGCACGCCCATCCACTAAACAAAATTATTTTGATGTGTGAAAGCGTATACTGATTACAACTCTTTACTAATATGCGTAGGCTATTTATCTTTAAACTCAGACTCGTCCATGCACTCGTTGTGACATACTCAGAAATGTATATAGATGAATTGTATGATTGAAATATCCGATTATATAATCGGATATCTAGTTATTAGGCTAAGATTGTTCCTAAGGGACTATCAGGACAATTGTGAAATAACTACGCTAAATAAATAAGCTCACTACAACTTGTCAGAAATAAAACAAAGTGATCATAAGTATTCATTACGCCTATATTTTGTTTATAGGCCAACAAAGTTTATCTCTTAACGTCTGGGCCACTCAAACTTTTATTTCTACGTTCCTCGTCTCATTACATTAATTTCTTCTTGAAGTTTTTCCAAGTTGAAATAATATTACACAAAGTCGGCAAGGCTCTTTGCCGAAGAAATGTTGACTACTGTGTACTAGTTTGTGCCCGCGTAATTATTGCATATTTTAACTTGAAAATGTAGTTATAATTATTGACTTTATTGTTATTGTTAGATGGACGTGGTATGGTATCGCAGACATTTTTGTAGATATTGATGTCCTCTATAAAACTGTAGTACATCATTTCGCTGTATTGACCATAATTTCTGCAGCGTAGGCAATATAAGGATTTTACTTGGTTTTTGAAGATATTCTATAGCCTATGTTCATCGGGGATAATGTAGGATTTCAATGGTAAAAGAATTTTTCAATCAATCAAACCTTTCCTCTTTATATCGTTAGTATAGACAATTTGTTCACATATGAAAATAATAAATTTATTTAAATTCGTCGTATGATAAGGTGTAATCAATCTTCTATTATAAGAAACGCTACCTTGCCACTACTAGTTGCTCGTTAGGTCATTTATTTTACTTCTCGGAATTTTACTTAAAAATATCGAAAATATGAAAAGGAAATCATATATGCCTCTATGCCGATATAAAAATTGAATACTTATATCTAATTATCCAATTTGTACTAGCTTGGAGATAAGCCTTAGTTTCAAAGTGAATTAAAAAGATTAAGGAAAGAAACAGGTCTGCTGTACTGTGTTGATGGTCTTGTTCTATTACATTATCATAAAATATCCAAGTTTCTTACAAATCCACTTATCTTCAAGTGTCAAGCTGGTCCTCGGGGAACCATAAATTTCTTGGTACACCAGTAGGAGAGGGTTAATATTTATAACCTCACAAGTAGACTTATTAAACTTGCTAGAAGATAAGAAGACACTAGAAGAATTACATTAGACGTTTCTTTACGTATATCTTTTAAATAGCTATCGTATCTTATATTTTTTCTCCTACATTTATAATATTATACGTGAAATTCACGAGTGACGTGTTATTGTAACGAAAAATACGATAAAAATACAACTCAAGTGTATTGTACTCAAAAGTTTGAGAGGAAGCCGTGCCCTCCAGTGGTAAAACAAAGGGTTAAAGATGGTTAAAAAGGCTTTAACTCATAATATTGAATAGCTCATCTTTTCAATAACAGAGAATGTTTCACGCCGATTCCAGACAAGATTTCACAGAAATGAAAAACTGTGTTTTGAAAATTTTAAAAATATTGAAATAGAATGATGAGTAAATAATATAGATAATTTTATATATTATCCTTATATTTTAAAATATATATATTTTTTATATCAAAACCATGTTGCATTGTATTTGTATTAAATCGACCACAACTGCGTAGCTCCCCCTGAGAACTAACACACTCAGTCTCACTCACTTGAAACATCTCAGTTAAGTGTCTCCCTTATCGCATCATTCAAACCAGAATACAGCAGTAAGGACACTGCTATTAGGTAAAAATAGATGTGGTGTGTCGTCGGAGTGAAACCACGTAAAGTTCACCTTCAAACCTTCAGTATAGATATACCATACCATACCATATCATATATTACTTTACCGTACCATAGCAAACCATACCCATACTATACTATACTTTGTTTACAGGGTGCTTCTGGTGCTACCTGAAGTGGCGTTGAACGTTATGGGGACCATGTGGATGTTTTGCGAAGTTATCGAGTGTTCTGTTGCCGACAAGTTTTCTAGTATAGTAATACAAAGTAAGTAAACATTTTAATACACGTAAAAGTAACTAAATGCTATGGACACTTAACTTAACTGATATTCTAAATATCGTACTGAGTGCACGTCGCAACGGCTAGATTAAAACAAGTGTCCCAGAGCGAATATCTCCTGCCTGATTTGACTAACATTGTGTAAATTACTAAATTTTTTAACGGAAATTTGGAGATCGCAAAATTCGGTATCTAAACATACTGAAAGACGATATGTATGAATACACAATTACGAATTAAAGTAAGCTACATTCTAACCTAAGCTCTCCTAAGAAGGGCATTCATCTTTCAACTTCATATATTCCAACTAGAATATAAACCTCGAGCTCTCGGGAGGTTAAACCGCTAAAATACGTTTTGCGCTAACCTACACTTACATTTTTAAATAATTACATATAATAATCCAAAGAGCATTAGCAATACCATATTATTTATTATAACGAGAACCCTGTTTCTTATTATCATAAAGCTTTTAGGGCTGTAATGGTTAGATAGGACTACGAAACTATACATTATTATACCGTACATTCAGTGTATACGCCGAGTGTCTTTGTATGAACGCGAGTGTCTCTAATTACGAAACTTATTGCGTCACAATAATTAGTGTCTCATCAGCGGCTGTGTGAATAACGTAAAAGTTTGAACAGTACAGAAATGATCAGACATTTGTGTCGCAAATTCTGTCGAAGTCTAAACTGAGCTTAGATAACCGAACGCAGCTGGGACTACAAAAGTTATGAACAAAGCTATTCAGCCAACTCTGCATGTATACTGAGGACTTATGGTAAACATTGAACCATATCTACTCGGGTACGGTGATTAAAGAAGGACTTCGTTCGGCAGCTGTGTTCGTCCAGTACTTAGTAATTAGGGTTTTGCTAAGTTTTTATTTGAAATAAACAGAATCTAGATTTATTTATAAAATAGAGAAATATACGTTTCTCGAGTCGATTTTCTATAGTTAGTGGAATAGGGCACATTATTTGTTCATCGCACAAATAGTTCTCTTGGAGGGGAATAGAATCCACGATTCCTAATTTGGCAGCCAAGATCACTAACCATTAGACCAAAAGGTCAGTTAGAATTTGTATTGGTGCAGAGAATAATTTTATTGTTTCATAAAACAGAATAAACTTCATCCAACTCATATATTTATAGTAAAAAATACAGAATTATGGTTTTATTGCTTGAACAATTCAAGCTAACCAATTATGCCGTGCAAAAAATAAAGGTTTATTTATCGGCATTTCAGAAATGTTCTCATATTTTTTTTAACAAACAATTTCATATTTTAATAAAAAAAAATCTAGACACTTTTATGGATTTATTATCCAGCTTTTTTATGGATTAATTTGCTTACATAAAGATTTTTTATCTGTTTTCGTACAGACCTGTAGCGGCAATTCTAAATTATCTCCAAATTATTATTTAAAATATTTTCTTCAGTTTTTTTTTCTATTTTTAAAGATTGGATCCACTGTTTTGTTGCTTTTCCTCAGACAGATGGAATTACAACAAGTGCTATGTTTCAGGTATAGTCCTATTCAATTGGGTGCAGCTCGGTCTAACAGTATTTGGACTCTTCATGGTATTCGACCCGCTGGGGTCGGTGAACTACGGAGATATGCAAGACACGCCTAACCAAGTGAGGCACCATAGAAAAGTCACGGGTCTGTGGTCCAGAAGATTCCGATGGGCGTTCTGCTGGCTGAAGAGAGACGAACATGGGAAAGAGGCATTCCAGCAGGTCGCAGGTATATTGCATTTACAAAAACTTTGCTATCAGATTAGGTACGTACTTTTTGAGTACGATGTATAAAAGTACGGGGCCAT
Organism: Udranomia eurus; assembly: GCA_018250275.1. Lineage (NCBI taxonomy): Eukaryota > Metazoa > Arthropoda > Insecta > Lepidoptera > Hesperiidae > Udranomia > Udranomia eurus. The sequence goes on from DWNJ01000673.1 coordinate 5,484, forward strand.
ATTTCGTATGATACTGTCGTGCCATTCCAAAGGCTCCAACTTAAACTCAAATTCAAATAAAAAAACAATCTTTAAGTAGTATCTAAGTAATGCTTGTATATTGCTGGTCAATGCTACTTCATTAACACCATTACGGACGAAATGGAGTTAATAAAGTTTATGTGTATAAAACTGACACCTCATAACTAACATCAGACGATATAAGGTAGACATGAGGTGTTATAGAATAAAAGTAAATTAATAGCTTAAAAAATTAAAAACACCGTTTCCAGTCTCATCACCAGACCAGCTCAATGGTACCATAATAATCATATATCCTTCGAATCAGGAGGAATGGGGAATTAAGACGAATATAATGTGCCCGAACTCGATATGTTTACTAGTAGGCAGTCCAAGGTTCTATCCGCCACCTTCCAATACCATCATCAGATTAGCTCGATGGTACCATAATATTGTATTCCCACCAATATTATATTGTCATCTAATCTACTAATACATCTATATAAATCTACATATTTGCCAAGTTTCTGATGATACAACAAATAGGAGTGTAATTCTGTTTCTTAGATTTTATTACATAGTTTGTAAGAGGTCGACCTAATAAAATCGTGTTAAAAGGATACGTAACTTACATAACATCATCTTCGAAATTCCCATTCACTCAAAATTACATGTCTACGTTTGTTGAGTATGTGTAATAATTCCTTTAATTCTTATAATTAATTATCCTTGTAAACTTGACATACTTGCGCGAATAATTGAATCGTGAATACTACTTCAATAATAAGTTAAGGAAAACTGCAAATATTACACCAGTTTATGGCAATCTAATATTTATGGAGTTTGCACAAACGGCTCGCCTTGAGCCGAGGTTACATGCCAAGATGTTACATCTAATAATACTTTATAGCTCTCACTTTAGGACCTTTTTATTATTTTCTAGGGTACTTGTACCTATTTCTATAATTATTACTTTTAATTAAAAGGTTTAGTAGTACCAAATATATTTATTATTCTGCCTGCAACCTCGTCAGTTTAATGTAGTTTCAACATAACTTGAGGACAGTGGGTAAGCACATAATTGACCGGGAAAAGTTTTATGTGTATGCAGCTCCTATGTGTCAAAAGTTTGTACGAAATAAGTGTGCTTCTTATTTATCTTACTCTTAGACCTCTACTTATTTATTTCTGTCTGGACATCCGTAAACCCCTAGAGGATATATCTGAATGATTTTTGGTTAATGTATCTTACTACATTTTATGCTAAAATACACGTCGTATTGTAAACCAAAATATTGATATTTTCAATTAAACATTTGTTTTAAAAGTGGATTTCTACTCAGTGTCTTAAACGTACTTTTCTAATATTTTTGTCACTACTTTAGGCTGACTTTAATATTGCTTTTAATATATATAATAGACGATCGAATCTTTCATGAACCCCGTTAAGTCAGCGATCTCTATTGTTACAGCCCTCCTCAGTGCTCTATTCAGGTCTACAGACCTAGTACCATCAGACGTGGTAGCTGGATGCGTTCTGTTGAGGGTTCGTCAGAAGCGAGAAACGAGAGAGATGAGGCGGATCCAGATGCTGAACGACGAAGAGCCTATATACACGACGGACGTGAACAAAGTGTTCTCGGAAACCCCACCCTGGATGAACCTGGATGATGCTCTACATTACCTCCGACTGTCCATTGCAGCGTACGGCTGGCCATATGTGTTGTACCGCCATTGCTTTACGGGTTTCTGCAAACTGGCGCGACATCTGACCTGCTGTTGTTGCAGGTAATGCCTTAATTGATTTCAGCTTAAGTTTCTAGCGCTATGAAAGCGATAACATAGCGCGGTGGACGCTTGAGGAGAATTAAACGATGCATAAAGATCTTGGATGCTCTTTAGTGACGTTAACAAATCGTATTTTTTTCTTTCATTCGTTTGATATATACATATATGTTATTACATTGGAGTAGCAAACTAGCATGCATTCCACCTGATGGTAATTGGTCACTGCCGGCCATGAACATCTGTAATCAACGTAAGATAAGATCAAGGTCCTTCTTAGGTCGGCCACGAATATGTAGCTTTTTTTTGGTTGCGTTATAAGGCAGAAATATGAGTGGCGGTGGTGCGTCCGGAGTCGAACCGTAAGAGGTTCTATCGCCAGCAATGCTTTAAATGTTTGAACTTAGCTTATGTTTCTATAGGCGCAATGAAAATGACGCAACAATATAGCGCATTGGACGTTTATGATAAGCTATTAAACTATAGGCATATCAATTTCTTGTGCGATCTTAAACGATCTTGAGTGACCTTAACAAATCGTAAATCGTATGTTTTTATTCGAGGTCCTTTATAGGACGCTTATATTGCTTATTTATACACCTCAATCTTTAAATACTAATTTAAAGAATGACATGTTTACAAACCTAGTTCAAAGTGAAGATCGTTGGCTTAAAAGCTTTTGTCACTCAAATGTTGTGGATTGCGTGCCACCTGTGCGATAATAAAAGCTGTATGGTCTTCGAGAATGGCGATGATCTGACTGACTTTAGGTAGTACCACTATTCTATTTGAAGTCACGTAACATCAGGTATTATATGAAATAAGTCATTCAAGTTTGTATGAAATCTCTCTCGGTCTCGCGTACGCAGTCCATCGCATGTAGGTGAGATTGTCATACAAAAAACAAAATGCTATGCATCACTTTCGCAAAAACAGACACGAAAAACTTACTATACCTATTACGCTTAAAATCAAAGCAGAAAGGTTTTTATATACTTTTTATAATCATAAGTACCTAAGTGTCCGGTCCACACTCAGCCACATGCTACAACCACTCTCAGCTAGGTCAAGCTAAATATAAACTAGCTATATTTAGCCTTTAATGAGTGCCTTGTTATTCAATTTAAGGTCAAAAATGTAGCCTAATATTTACCTCGTATTATAACTACAAGATACTTCGTCGTTGAAACTATGTATATGAAATATTTGTTAGTAACAGCTAGCAAGAATGCTAACTTGGCAGACCCCAGTGGAACTAAATTGACCTTAAGATAGCAAAACTTGTGTTTTTCGTATGTTTTTTATTAAATAGGTCTGATACACTGTAATTAATATTTTTGTTTAGAATAATATCTGTATTATAATGCCATCAAAATGCTTGTAGCGAAAAACTAGTTTTGTAGGTTCCACAACATTCGCGTTTTGCATTATTATAGTGACTACAGGTTATGCAAATACAAGAAATCTTTCGAAAATTTTCTCATTTTTAAAAGTAACTTGAAGGTTATTTCTAAACAAGTAACAATTAAATACGAATACGCATATACTGCAAAAATAATTACACTATAATATATAATAGTCCAATGGTGATGATTTAATCCATCCTCCCTATAGATATGAACCCACTCCTAACCTTTGAGATTACCTAGAAGGTTTAACAAAATTACTAGTGCTTTAAGAACAAGCAAAATTTTAAACCAACGACACCGTTCGAACTTCGAACACTGGCGTAACAAAACACTATTTTTATAAGATAAAGTTTAAATGAACGCGTTCAAATTTCGAACAGTAGCAACTATTAAAAATAAAAATGTGTGCTCAAAGTTAGTTTAAACGAACGCGATAGAACTTCGAGCACTAGTATGTCATAGAAATATCATTACAGGCCCAAGAACTCGATAGTGACTGACGACAACTGCTGTTTGTGCCATTTCGCCGGAGTGAAATACATGTCGAAGCTTTCTGCGGATGACATCATCTTCGCGTCTTTCAACAACCGGGTATTCGAAGTGAGTTGAGTATTAATATTGGTAATTAATTGATGTTTATTAGGTAAGTTGATGATGCTAATCGATGCTGATGAATACGGCTTTCATGTCTGTTATAGGAATTGATTGTCGATAAGTTTTTATGATGCAGATTGGTTTGTTTAACCCGTTTCTTCCTGGGATTCATATACTTTCTTAAAAAAATATAGTCTAGTAAAATAAATAAGGTCGACAACTGACAGACCCTCAGGGATACTGAAAGGTAGAGCGGCTCATTAGGCTTCCTCCTACCACACTCCTTAAACCAGAATACAGTAATCCAAACTAGATTTTTCGGTTGTGTCCCCTAACTAGAACCGTAAAAATTACCTCAGATTAAAAGATAATTCCCAATATTTCATCAATATCGTCAATTCGATAACTTCAAATCATGAACTTTTTCTGTCGCTCTGAAAATCTACGAAATCTTTTCTCGGAAGCTTTTCAATTTCATTCCGTAAGTGGCAATACGGGAAGCATGAGTGGTGGGTGAGTCGGGTTTTGCTGGTTTTTGGTAAACTCCACTCGTCACTCGTTAGTTAAAGCGGAGTGTATGCTAATTACGACCCAGTTTGCGACGCGACACTTCACGTGCCTAATTGTAGTTCCGAAAATAAATCAGAATTAGCGGGCTCAATTTCATGGGACTTTTAGCTAAGAAAACTTTACATACGTAATACTTATACCAGACACACACATAACAAAATATTTTGAAACAAACACTAAGACCGTAGACGTCTACGCTGTTGTTCAAATCGTAATACTTTCACCACACACACACGAAACATATTTTTATTGTTTGAACAAAAACCTAATTCGACGTCTACGCTGTTGTCCAAATTGTCCAAAGTTCATCACTTGTCAATGAATTCAGTGTTTTTCTCTACTTTAATCCTGTGTTACTAACACCCGTATACACAAACGATACTTCACTACATAGTATAAAATAAAGTCGCTTCCCGCTCTCTGTCACTATGTATGCTTAGATTTAAAACCCGACACATTTTGATCCGGTTCTGTTTAATTGATAGAGTGATTCAAGAGGAAGGGTTATGTGTATATAACATGCATAATATAGTAGAGAAACACTGATAATCTTAGTGGTTTCTAATGTGATGTCGTAAATGAACACATGATGAGATGATGAGAGTCCATCTCTTAGTGTGACAAGGGGCCCCACTCCTTGCCCCGGTCCCGGACGGGTGCTAAATTCGTAAAGTCACATTCTATAATAAATTATACTTAGAAAAAACTAAATAAACGCTTTAATAACAACACAAACAAAAAGAAAAAAAATCAATATGTTCTTGTAAAAATATCTGACGTCACTCTAGGGCGGGGTCTCAAAAATGTGACCAGCTGTGTGTCTTCAAGGGGTCAAAAAATCATGAAATTCGCGTGACGTAACTTACGGATGGCCCCTTATCAAGATTTCCGTTCGATCCATCTGCCACACTATCACTATGATTGTTGTATGAACAGATTGGGGGTGAAACCCTATCACACCCCCATGTAACGGACATAGATAAAGAAAACATTGAATATAGCATTTTTTTATATAACAGTACGTGTGTGTACGTATCGCCGGTTTATAAGCAAATACGAGTATAAGCGGGCATTTCGACTTGCTCAGTTGTTCACCGTACATTATGGAATCCACTTACTTATCGAGATATATTTTAACCGTGGAGAAAATCCCCGATCAGGTTTTAGGCTATAAAAATTTAATCTCCAAAAGGGACCTCCCTTTTTTCGCCACTACACTCGATTGAGTTAAGTTTGCAACTGAATCTTACAGTGCCTGCTTAAGGCGGTGGTGCAAACTAACAGACCGAAATCGACGCGGACACAGCTAGTTAAACAAAACAATTATTAATTGTAGTGTAGTTGATTACGTTAGCAACAAGTCATGTTAATCGTCACCCGAGATAGGAGTTACTCGGAATGCGGCGTCGACGTAAACGGCGATATAGGACCGTGGGAACTATCTACATGCGTATGTATGCAATAATCTGTTTTTTTTTGTCTCATGTTTTCACAAAATTGTGTTTTTATTTATTTTTTTAATTAAACGAATTTATTGTACCTACTTATTTTTTAATCTGTCATGGCTAAACTGTGCAAAGTGCAATGGGGTAGTGAGGATGGAAATGGATAGCATGGAGATACGTGATATGGATAGTATGGATGAATACGTGTAGGTTTAGGTACTTAGCGATAGGTCCTAACGCGAACACTTGCGTGACGAGCGACCTTCAACTTGACTCGTCCGTGGACCGCGTTCGGCGGATACCGCGGAACTGTACCGTCATCGATGTTATTAGCTACCGTATTACAATATAATAGAGTAATGAAGTGAGTGAAATACCTGTAAATACAACAAAAAGGTAAATTCATTTGATTTAAACTTAATATTAAGATATGATCAACACCTGAAGGATTATAGCATGTCACTGTATTTTAAAACATTTAAAAATTGCATAAATTAACGTTATAAAAAATATATACGAAAACATAATTTGCAAAATAATGGATTTAAAAAAGATTGCACCCGAATTGCTGTCCCCGGGATGAGTTACCAAAATGCTGATAACATTACCTCGTTGTAACATTACACCTGAATGAATATATAACGTTATTATTTACATTATTCACGATACGACAATAAGCTACAAATACTGTGGGTTTTAAATAGATTGCGCTGTCGGCTATTTTTCGACGGCCATTTCTATTCTGTTCGCTCGCACTATTCTCTGCAAGTACAAGTGCCAGTCGGATGGTAAATTTACACACATCCACCAAATAAAATTTTTATTTAGTATCACAAATGTGCATATCTGCGCAACTACTAATTATTAAAATTATATGTAATTGACGGTTACGATAACTCAAAACAAATAGACGACGTGGTGGGACGAGACTGGTGACATTGGTCTCGGTACAAAATATGTCTTGTTTAATACATAAAGGTAGCAAACGAGCATGTAGTCCACATGATGACAAGTACTCATCGTCGCCCTTGGACACCTATAATCATCCCAAGACAAGATCGAAGTTCTTTCTTAGGTCAACCAAAATGAGACCCCTGAGGACTAAGTTGAACGCCTCGGTTTAATTTGTCTCCTTAACCACACTCTTCAAATCAGAACGCAGCAGCAAGAACAATGCTGTTAAAAGGCGGAGATAGGTGTGGCGGCCTCCGTCAAACTACGAAATGTTCTACCACTATCAAATTAATTGGCTTTTAATACATACTCGTCTCGACAGGACCTCAGTATATTTATTGGCTGGCAGGTACGTCATTCTTGGTGAGCTTGCACTTAAATTTATTGAACTTATTGTTGTAGTCATTTCTTGCGTGTGAAAGTTCTTTTCGATCTGTTAAAAATAAATTTGTCAGGTCAACTTTATGTTAGTTTTCTCGTGGGAATATTTCGGTAAAATAAAACATGTTTGATCATACTCGAAACTGTTACTGTTTTTTTTTCTTTTTGCTCTATTATCTTTTTATTTTCGTATTTAAGATACGAGTACAGAATTTTTGTAAGACTATGATCTACTTAGTCACATTTTTTATTTTGATAGTAACACACATTTAATGGCAGATCACACCAGTCGAAGTGTATGCTATTCCTTGACACTTAACGTCAATAGCTTGGCTTTCCTTTTTTTTAATTTAACCCCGCGTTGAGCTACATCGATATAATCAGTGGCACATACCGAAATATGAAATCTTGCCAGTAGATACGTGAATTCACCGGTGTAGCGCTGCTCGGTACCATCCTCCAGTACAAAGACGACGTCGAACCCAACCGTCATGTCTCTGAAGTTCATTTCCCCTCGAACAGTGCCACTTGCTTGTACAGTATCGTTGACGGTGCGACTGGTGAACAAGCTCTGAATGCTGGAGAGGTCTATCCTCTGGATGGACAGCACGAAGCCGTTGGTGTACGTCACATTGCCAGACACATGCCAGTTGTACATGTGATCGCTGCAATTGACAATATCAAAGTTAGCTCACTAATTTTAGTAGGCGGAAAAGGAGAGAAAGAGAATGCCTGAAATGGAGTAAATTTATACGCTTTCTTATTGTTCTTATTTAATAATTTTGTTGTTTATGGAGGGACAGCGACAACGCAGTCCCAACTATCAAAAATTACGCGCCCGAGTTACCCGCATTAGGGATAATCACAGGAGTCAGCCGAGCCGTAGTGCAATGGCAAGGCCTCGTCCTGGGGGAACCGCCTTTGTGATCACGGTAACCCCCACGCCAGGTAAGTATGAATTGATCTCCGCAATGCTGGGTACTTGTAGTAACCTAGAACCAATCTCAAAAGCGTGATTCAGGGTAAATTTTGTACCGCCATCTAGCAAGGGGTGCGTACGTATGCAAAGGGTGGCTTAGTGGCGCCACCTGCAATAGAAATGCATAATATTATACAAATTACCTCTCTTTCTTCTTCGTAACTAGTATACTAAATAGAGTAGTCTAGGGGTTATAGTTTGAGCACTGGTTTCTTTCACAAACGTGTTGATATAGAACTGAGTATGATATTTGTTTGCTGCATAAGATTTGAAGGTAATCTTTTGTTAATAAGACTTAAAAAACTATTTTTTTACCTTTGACCTTAGCGATTAGCAGCCGATATAGATTGCTACTTTAAGTAAGGCCGGATATGATAAATTAAATTAAATTACTTTTTTAACATTACCGTAAAAATAATAATTTATCAACTGTCCAACAGACAATTTTTTTTTATGGTGAGGAAATCCCCGCGGATATCCTTCCGCCACTGGGCGGGCGAAAGGGTTATGTGAGACTCGAACCCACCAAAACCTGACGGTGTCCAGCACACCACTATTGGACGGAGCCGCGTATACCTAGGCATCAACGTTACCGCGACTCCGTCCGTGGCGTCCGGCCAACAAATGGCCGGACTCGTTA
>DWNJ01000674.1:0-14237 GCA_018250275.1 Udranomia eurus
AGTGATGTCACGGCCGGTTAGCCAGTACATTAACATGACATTGTGCATACACAAAAACATACATAGTACATACACTAAGGTTTACACTAGACAATTTTGAGTTACTTAAAATTACATAAAATTGTATTGTCATCTAATCTAAGGTAATTACCAAGTTCCATGGTGATATAACAATTAGAAGTGCGTGTAATTCAAATTCTTAGATTTTATTACATAGTTTTTTGTTACATATAAGAAAAATAATCATCAGTCACGGCTACATTTGGACATACGACACAATACACTGGTGTTAAACGTGAAACGTGTTTAATATTATTTTATGGAACTGAGGCATCAAACCAGCAAGCATTCCACTCGATATTAACATACGCCTTTATAAGGTTTAGATTTACGCCAAACATATATTTCCCACACACTTAAACCAATCACAGACAACATTTTTCCTTTTCTTGTCTTGTCGAATTCGAACAACGTTGCTTAATTAAACGCTATAATTGAGAGCTCCAGCGCGGCTATCAAGGCATCATGGGAAGGGAGGCTGCACGTAGCGTCGCAGCGAATATCACAGCGATATTGGAACACCTCGTAAATAAGCCACGATTGCGCTATTACGCGGACAGGTGGCAAAAACAGAGATCGCTGGAAAAACAATCAAAAGGCGCCGCGGATCGCGCGGGATCAGAGGAGCCGCCCGCGACAATTACGATGCCCGCCGAATTGTTGCACTCCCTGCGGCCGGCGATAGGCGAGGTGGTTTTGTTTTGCAGTAGAAGAGTGATAGAGAGAAAGCGAGAGGGAGAGAGAAAGAAAGATAGAGAGATGGAGAGAGAAGGAGATGGAGTTAATTCATTCATTAGTTTTCTGGTGATAGTGGAGTTAAAATATTTGCAAGTTAATGTCATCATGTGATATTATTTTATCCCTTGGCTCTGGTGGACACAGGTTTGTTCTCAAGCTCGAGTACCTGGTACGATCTCGCAGCGGCCATGATGAACCAGACAGTTACCTTACATTCATTATATTTCATTTACTCGCACATATAGTCAAGCGTATTTTTAGCAAGGTGATTGACAACAAGCACAGTGTGGTAGACATTTAATCCTCAACTTGGGAAGAAACTCAAGCCTAACATTGGGACATAAACGGGTTAATGATGATTACGTAGGCCGATATTATTCGTTACTCAGGCGAGGTCAGACCAGTCTCTAACTGCGCAAGGAAACTCATTTTCCAAACACGACGCAACTCCGCTGCTTATTACTACGAAACAAAATTACCTTCACGCTCACCACAACCCCTAGTAGACCGTAATACGATGGCATACTGTCTATATCAATTTGAATTCTCTTTTCCGCGCTCGCGAAGCGTTTTGTTCCACAGCGCGGTGACAAATATCTTTTTGCCGATCGCAAAGCTCTACGAATCCAATTCCATTGCCTAATACCTCGGTGCTAAGGTCCAAAATTGGTTGGGGATGCGTGGACGATAGAATAGCGGCGTTGGTATTGTAATGTTCGCGGCGAATCGCGCGTCAATCATCCCGCGATACATCTAAGCGAAGGAAAAATCCTTCTGCGTTGGCGCGAACAGTGCGCGAATGATCAAAGTGCTATTGTGACACCTACCAAACTCCTGTTGAGTTAATTTATAAGACGTGTCGTGCTGTCGAATTTCCAATCACCGACTCGTGCGTTTGTTTTTCTTCAGTTTGATCAAAGAAGTAATGATGTTTTTTCCGTGCGATTAATTTTGTGCTTACGGTTTTCTTATTTTCTCTAGATGATTTCCATAGCTGAGGCAAGATCGTCATAAATATTCGTTTTTTTTTATTTAATAACACTTTTTAATTGTCGGACTGTCTTATGTGTAATATATTTCATAATAAAGTATTTTATTAAATCATAACATACCATAGAAGATTCTACAACTTGTAAAAGGGGAGATAAATAATAATGTAACATTTAAATATAAAGATAAAGAATAGTTCTACATATACTTCACACGACATATTTTACTAAGCGGTAGTTCACTGAATGCTTAACATAAGCAACTTCTTAATTCTGTAACGTAAACTGGTCGTAAAAGACTTTGGTTTAATAAAGACAATATTATATTACATTACTCCTAGTTCCAGTAAAAACCGACAAAAGACGAAGTAAATCGAAAAGACCTAATGCACATTAACCCTCAACACCAGGAGCCGGTTGCTTCGTGCCGCAAACGGCTAATTGATCCTGCGCACCGGATATACCAAGTGTCACCGATTGCTGCGATGAATAAAACTCCAAATGAGCATATAATAGGCGCGGTGATTCCGACAGAATACTCGATAAAATAAAGGGCTCATTGTGCAAAGGAAACGGGGCAAACGCCGTATTGTAAACCGTCAAAGACCACCGCTTTGTATGAAGGCATTTCTGCGAAAGATGATCTGCAAATTGGAAGGTGAAATTAGTAGGAATGCGTCTCGAGTCGCGGCCGTTGAGCAGAGAAGGAGTAGAAGGGCAAGTTCAAAGGTCGTCTTTCTTTTTCATTTGGTAAAACTCTTGGTGGTTGGTCGGCAATGCAGTGATTGCGTTGGTTGTGTTCTGGTGCGAAGAGTGTTGCAAAGTGGCTTGTAGCATTTAAATTTTGGAGTCTTTATACGTTGCTTCATCTGTGACGAAATAATGAGAAAAGTGAATCGGGATTTGGAATGAAATGCGATGTTTTTCACTTAACATTATTGTCAAGGCGCAAGACGCCTATTACTTATAAGGATGGCCAATACCAACGGATCCTACGTGGGCAACAGAGTTCATTTGTGAAATTATGATATTGCTCGAACATTAACAAGATTTTCTATTTTTATTTCATATTTCAATAAGTGATATGTAAACATAATGGACCTTCTGCAATATCACTATTCTATGGCTCAATTGTAGGGTTATCGCATTTCGTTAGCGTTTTGTGCGAGAAAGTTGAATCGTCTTTTTAGTTGAATCGAGCGGTGTACTTTTACTACACGGTTAGATGTAAGGGTTTGTAAGAGAGTTCGTCTGCTTTTCTTCTTACCATAAGTATACTTATTGTGTAGATATAAGTATTGTATAGTAAGATTCTTTCGTCTCACATTCAGATATAACTTTTTTTTAAATACGCAACGGTCTCCATGGTAACCAATTGCACAGTACGGTTATTATGTTAAGCGCAATAGCCTCTATTTCCTACGCCCAAATTTTACCTCACACAAATCTCTTATCTGAGGAATAACAAGAAACATTGTTCCCTACAAAGTGAATACATAGACTTCGAACCGGAACAAAGAAATTGCTTCACCATGATTTATTTGATTGATTGAAGGATTGAATACAAGTTTAAAACCAAGACAACAACTGTGATCTTATATGAAGATTCTTAAGGACGTCATTTACTGTGATATCATTATCCCTTTGGCCGCAGCTCTTTTTATGTCCCACTATTAATACACACGATACAGTGTCGCGAAAGTACTGGTCCCAAAAAAGACCCCAATTGGATTCTGAAATGGTATAGCAAATTGTATCGGTCAGTAACCGAGGCCGATTATTTAACGTGCCCGCCGAGGAACGGATACGCGCTTGAAAATTTCACTATCGGTCAGATCCATCCAGTTACTGACCGCTCCCGCCGTCGCTTAACTTGCTTCGTCGATCTATAAGCCGCGGGGCTATGCGCCTTTATTATGGATTTAAAATCCCCTAAGCGTGTTCTCAGTGCCTCATTGATAGCAACTAGTCCTTGATACATCTATTACGGTATCACTCCCTAGATATTATTACCGTTAACTGAATAAGTTAGTAAGTTCGGCGGCACGTGGCGCGTCATCAGACGCCTTTGTGCTGCGCCGGAGGGCTTGCACGGATGTTAAGATTCGGGGTGGTAGCGAAACGTTCAGGCGATTGTCGAAAACTTAACGATAATAGGCTCAGGCTATTATGCATTCTATGTTTTGTAAAGTGATTAAAAACATTCTTTAAAGTAAAGGTAAAAAGATAAAAAGTAGAATATGTGTTAGATACTTGAAACTTTGAAAATATAATGTGTAACACTCTAAAATATTCTATTTACATAAAAGAGACGTTATAATTTTAATCCTTTAATAAGCTACCAATTGAACTCAAGGAGATTCTTTGTCTCCCAAACAATTTCCTCCTAATGTTTTATCTGACTGTGAATATTCACTAACTTCGACAATGACATACTGTTCATAAGGACCACAGCAAAAATCGCTCTTATAGCGCTATCGTACACGGCGCGTACATGCCGTTGGCTTGGTGTAATTGTCAAATTAGCGAGTCGTTGAGATCAAAGGATGCGGCGATTTGTAGCTTTTTGATAATGTGATAAGTTTCGCGCACGATTACATGTAGGGGTGTGGCGCCTGTTACAGCGAAATTCGATAGGAAAATAAGAACAATAGTGACATGGGGCTCTAGAATCGTAGTACAAAGAAGCTCTCATTCAAAGTCGGCGATGCATTGGCGACCCCTCCGGTGTTGCTAATGTCCATAGGCGGCGGTGACCACTTAACATCAGGTGTCTCTTCGCTAGGGTATTTACAAAAAAATGTGATGTGGTTACTTACACTTTTGCAATTTGATTTTTTTTCGGCTCAACAATTTGATATCAATTTGGTACCTATAATCCAGATAGGTGGAGGAGGTAAGTAACTTAAACAAGTTAGTTAAAATCTCTACCATTAGAATTGTGTCGTTTAAAAAAAAATACAGTCAGTCTTGTTTAAAGCCCAAAAAATCAAGTATGAATGAAACTTACATGTGAGTAATTACTAACTTTACCCATCGAGACAACGCTGTCATCTCTCAATAAAGAGGTCTATCTCAATAAAGATGTAACATATCTGACTACTACAGTCGATTCGGTAATTTATTTAATCATTTAATTTTATTTGGGTAACAAGCAATTAAACAGAACAAAAACAACAGTTCTTAGAGATACGACATAAATCATCAAAGTTTCCACTAATAAATTTCACAAAAGTTCGGTATTTTAAACATTATTATTTTATAGTTTAGAACACGCTGACAGTGGCACCGTATCTCAAATTGTGTCGAGTTTCACCCCTCGAGGGGCGCAGTAGAAAATATTCGACGGGGTAATTTGTTTTGTGATGCCCTGATGGGATAACGGATTGAAGAAATTCAACCTATTACGGTACGACCGAATTTATGAGTAATTTGGATTGAAAAATGAGAATAATATTAGATGATGAATAAACAATACTTTCTTATTTATTCTTAGATATGTTGTTTGTTAACTAGGTTCTTTGTTTGTCCTGCGTTTATACATTTGGTACGTATATTCTTACTTCGTCATACGGTTGATCAAAAGTATATGTCTAAATTACAAGTAAGTTTTTAATCATTTCGACATCAATGAAGCAATTTTTAGGCAGAACAGGCTAACTATCTACATATGTAATGTATGTATAAATGTAATCTAATTAATCAAGACTTATATAATATAATAAATAATAGCCATCGTTATAATATACATCTCGTAGGTGGTAGAACAATTCGTGGTTCAGAGCTCTAAAAAAAGCAGTGTTCTTGCTGCTGTGTTTTGATTTGAAAGGGACACGCACTTAATCGAGGCGTTCCCACTCAATCCAATTCACGTCCTCAGTGACATCTTCGCGTTCGACCTAAGAAAGAACTTCGATAATATCTTGAGTTGGTTGGTTTAGATGTCCCTGGGCTGCAGTGACCTTTAATATCAGGTGGACTACATACACATTCTATGTGGAGTAATAACTAGGCTATAGGATGAATAAAATATTATTGACTTCAATCTCGTAGCTTAAGTTAAAAAACACTATGGTTAACACTTACCACGAATCATACGAACGTAATTCTAGCACATATAACTCCCACACAAACTCGTTAGTACAACGAACTCCCGATCAATTTGTTTTCATTCAAATTCCGACGCCCTCAGCAGCCTTCACACGGCAGGCCCGTTCCTTATAACAACTGACAATAATTACTTCCCAGTCGAAATTAATGTTTATTTGATTAACGAAAACCATTCTCACGTCATCCGCCGACGATTAGCCGCACCACTGATCCGCTTACCAACAATGGGGTACAATAAGCAGCAAACGGAAGCGTCTCGAATTGTTGTGTGTAAACACTTGGTCGTTAGGTCGGGAAGGCCTGACGTGGGCACAAAGGCCGCTGACGGCTGTACTGTGCTACTGTTGGCTACTTTCGATGGTAATGACGGAGGGCGATTCACATCTGTCCGTGTATGCCCGAGCTGTTTTGAAAGGTGACGGAGTAATGCTTTCTTACATCCGTTTTGCACTGTAGGTGTTTATTCTTCAAGTGCAGTGAATTCTCTACTTATGCGAGCAATTGAAAATATAAGAAGGCTTCGAAGAAAAATAATGGGAGTAAAATTAAATAACAAGTTTGTTAACACTTTGTTAAGTTGAAATTAAGTTTATCTGTAAATGCAATTACCAAGTCTAAAAGTAATCTTAAAACGCCAATAAGTATTCATCAGTGCTAAGTATTTCTGACTACAAATTGTGGTAAAATTTAAATAACGTAATGGACATGATTTTGTTAACAACTACTTCTATATAAATTATGATAGGACGTTTTACACCTGTCCGCAGTATTTCCACACTATCGTAATTGTATTTTCAATTATCATTTTAAAATATTTTTACGAACAAAGTTTTAGGCAAAAGTGTTTTATTTTTTATTTTGTCTTACTAGACATTATTTAAATATTTTCTCGCAATATATAGATATAATAAGAAACTTTAAAGAAGTAGTTTAGGGAGAAGTCCGAGATTCAGCTTTGCGGTTACACAAAAATATTAAAAGAATAAAAAATCAATACATATTTTATAAATACCTTGTTGTTGTTGTTGGGGGAGACCTATGTCCAGCAGTGGACTTCTTGCGGTCGGTGATGATGATGATGATGAAGTTGTACCTGATTGTCAAAATTAAGTTTAACAATACAAAATATCTATTCATATTTATTTCTTCAAACGAGAGTTATGTTTCAAAAGACCCCAGTACCCTGAAACATGAATTGGAATCGTTTAAAAAGTCACTTTGAAGGAAACAACCCTCAGAATAACTATTAACGAGTCGAATAAATAAAGACGACAAAAGGAAGCCTCTTAGATTGTTAAGAATCAATATTTTGGCTACTTGGGTTCATACGCAATGTTCTTACACTCGGACAATGGTGTAATAAGACTGCGAATGGTTTGGCAACAGGTATCATTTCTTTGTCTGTTATGTCAAGTAAAATTTACACTGAACCATCTCTCTATCTCAACGCATCTTTATATATCACTGAATACAATGTCCAAAGCTGCCCTTATATTATTTCTACGATTAAATTTATATGCTACTTATTAACATATAACCAACGTTTGATTGTTATGATTGTAACGCTGCTACATTCGGTGATGTAATCAAGATTGACAGCGTCGACCCAGTAGCCCCTCCTTGGACATCCTCAATGAGCGCCAATAGAGACGATGACTGCATCCTCATTGCGCGCAGGATGGGAGCAATCTGCCCAGCATTGGCCAGAGGCGCTACAATGGATAGATGGCAGCGGAAGATGGACTGACGCTTTGTATTCGTTGATAGGTATAGTGCACTTAGTATCCATTTAACAGACCTAATCGTGAGTAAGTAGGTATACACTGTTTGTTAATCCCACGGCTTGTACAGATCATACGATCGCTGTAATAACGATCATTTATAAGTAGTCCTGTTTCTGTGGTAGCAAGGCATCTGCTGTTAACGTAAGACAAAACATCTTTCCTGTCTGGGGATGATTAAAAATGTCCACGACTAATGACTACTTACTAAAAGGCGGACTGCATCTTTTCAGTTCTACGTTTTCTATAATAAATGTTATAAAAAAACCACCTAAACATTCAACGATGGGCCAACTTACTTCCTAAATTCCGCCTCTATTATAAGTATGCTTGGTACTTTATTTCTGAACGTTTCCTGTCCCATCATTCCGACATTGTCCTCATAACTGCATGAAGCATAAATCTTTCTCTGCTTTCTACTATCGCAAGGGAGTCCGGTCGAGGAAGTGTTGCGCTTTTCCTTCGAGTGTTTAAAAAAATGACTACCATGTAAATACAAACTAGTAATTTTGTTAACCCCTAACGCTAAGCTCAAAGGCTTGAGTTAGGAGTGGGTTCACGTCAATAGTGCCATTGCAGGGAGTGACGATCGAACCCACGACCTCTCGATCGTAAATCCGTCACACTATCCATTGGGCTATTGTCGTTTTTAAAGTGTGAATTAACATCTTCTTCTACTTTCTTTCTTTATCGACTTTCCAACAATGTTACTATAAATGAAATCTTTGTTCTAACATTACACGCCGTGAACCACCCTTCCAGCGCACACATACCACCGGTGTTTGCCGAGACTCATTCCCGCGGGCAATTAGCCGCCCATGACATCCGATCAATATTTACCGACACCTGAACTGGTTCGAGGTCGAGAGGGTGCTTATTGGCCGACTGGTGTAGCGAAGACGGATTGTTCTCATATCTGTTGTAAGTGTGATCACGGGCTTTCGTATGAACTACTGTAGCTACGGCTGAATGGTACCGAGATACTTACTTGACTAAATTATCTACGTAGAGCATTTACCTTTTTTACGTTTGCGTAATTTCTAAATAACTCTATAGGAGTCTATTAGTCATGAAAATATTTAAAATTAAAAATAAATAAGTATTTTTAAAGTCTTTGGCTCGTTTTCATTTTTGACATTATTCATTTAACATAATAAAATCTATAAGTGTATACTATCTTACATTTGTAACAAGTAAATTGTATGCTTGGTCGGCTACAAATTCTATCTAAATACGGCATCGTAACGGTCGGGCAGGAAACGAGCCAAATTATTTTGAAGAAAGAAAAACAATTTAAGCTGACAGAAGCTCATTGAACAGCGAAACGTATTCAAATATCTGAAATTGTTGACAAATTAAGTTCCCTACCCGGACTCGAACTCCCTTACCACTTGAGAGCGCGACTCTACGAAATTGTATAGGCGGCCATCTTAAAAAAATATTGTCAAATTTTCCCTTTTGTTTACTACCTTGAGTTAAAATTCAAATTCGCTTACCGTTTATATCGTGAATGTTCTTGTAAGCTTGTCTCAAAAGCGAAGGGACAGAGATGTTCGTTTTACTAGTTACTCAATTAGGCCCTTTGTATTTATTTATCTGAGTTTGTATAGCGATGAAACGAGACGGTGTGATGATTGGCCGCACGTATGAGTAGGACAGACGACGCGAAGTAATTTGAGACAGTTCTTTTCACCGGCGGTAATACGTTCCTATTTTGAATAGCAACACGAACTGGCGGGAAATGCATTTAGATTTTTTTTTCTAATTCTTGTAATGGCTGCCGTGGATTTTCTTTGATACATTCGAAGAGTAAATGCGGTTAATGGTTGTCGGTAACGTTTCGTCGTGTTTACATAACGACTTAGTGTTAAAACACGATTCATTTATTTAATGTAAATGGCGCGACGCGGTTAATTTCGTTCGTTGAATGCTAATGTTACCATATCTGAAAATAAGATATAATAGTTTTATATGTTTTCAATGATCAAGTTTGAAGTTTTTAAATTAGGAATCTCAATTAGAAAGTAATTTCTCGTAATAGCTAAGACGATGCACCCAGAATATCGAAAGTGTAAAAAATCGATATAATACTATTGAGTATCAGTTGTACTTTTGGAAGACATTTTTAACTTTTTTTTTATTTCACCCTCATCAAATCCTTACATCTGTGACCATAGCATCTGTCAATATGTCACAGATAATAAATACAATGTTCGGATCAATCGAGCGCTACATGTAAAGCTATTACGTTCGTTTGTATTCGTGTCGGATAGTAGCGAAGTTGTTCCCCCGTGATTGAGCAAATATACTCGTACATCCGACTTTGCGATCACGGCGACCGATGGTGCATAAAACATCGCGAGAAATCAAACAAGACTGGACCGCTGTATGTAGAACCGAACCAGGATTTCTTTAATAATTATTGTGTGTGAAAAAATTGTATTGTAAGTTGTGAAATGGAGCGATGTTTTGTTATGTACGGGAGATCAGATGTTATCTGTCTATATGTTTTATTACGGGTTATTAGTAGTTACTAGAAGTTAAGCTTAGTTGAAAAACTGATTGTGGTGTACAACTATTAATCGTGTAAACATCTCTGCATAAACCTATTACTTAGTTTGGAAAAGAAAATAATAAATTAGTACATGAATAAAACTTTAACATTGGAACTACAATGGAACGAATACATTGGCAGATTTCGGTTGCCATTCAATTTGAATAAAAAACTTACCGTGTAGTATTTCACTCTACATTATTTGGTATAAAAGTTGAATGCGTACATTCGGAAATAAATGTATTAAGAACATTGAATCAATATTGCATAATGCTCTCCCTGCATAACCTACCCTTACTGTAGAGGGCGCTAATGAGCACTTTTAAAATGTGGACGCCTTATCGCCCCGCGCGAATCCCTTTACTCTATTGACTTTGAATCATACGCCAAAAAACATCTCGAAGGTATTTTAGACCCAAGTCATAGATGCTGATTTAAGAAACGGTATATACATATATTTTTCTTTCAGGTTAAACTATGTGCAACGAGGGTTGAGGTTACTCGGGTTTCATTTTTGGGCATCGAATGAAAAATCAAGTAAGTACAATTATACGATGAAAGACAATTAAAACACGCATTAAACTTCCCACGTGAACCATTTTTACAAACAACCAGTGGTTTCTAAGAGATTCAAAGGTTTAGCGTTAAAAAAATCGTAACAAAACGTTTATGAGAAATGAATGATGTTCTTCTACTTCTGTGTTTGCAAAATAACATTAAACGGGCATCTTTTGTCTTCGGGGGCCTCGAGGGCTCTTGATTAGTCAAGTATTAAGGGGTCACTCGAATAAAACCTCGTCAGCTGTAGGGGAAACTGTGAGAACTATACTTTATAACTATTTGACTTAAAAGCCAAGTGCGTTGTGTTGTATTACTTTAAAATCGACTTCTTAATAAGTAATCAATTGGAGTAAGTTATGAATGTATTTCTTACAATGTCACCCTTTTGGTGGCGGTGGGAAAATTGAGTTATAATTTCGATTCAAAGGATCACTTTTAAGGTTTGAAACTTTGTGCTATGAGTGCCTTAGAACTGGTTAAAGTTGTGAATGTACACTCAGCGAGTCTTTTGCAATTTATTTCAATTTCAACTTGCTGTGTGATTCGAATTGTTAATATTTTTTCTTAAGCGGTCTTTAAGGGTTGTAAAACTTGACTTTTATAGTTGTTTCCTTTGTAAACTACCTCTGTCTTAAAATACTTGACTTGTTCGTTTTAAATGTATTCGATTGAACAAAACGAAAACATTTTGAAGTCTGAATTAAAAACGATTTTAGAACAGTTATGGCAAAGTGCTCTAAATCTTTTAGAATTCAAATCCCGTGTTGCTGGATTTTTTGAAAGTTATCATATCTACATACGAAACCAGAAGAAATAAACATTTGAAGATTCGAAACGAAATTCTCTGACCACTTTTCTTAAGGTAGTTCTTAAAAAGGTTGTTCTGCATATTTCTGGAGCATTACATAAAGACTATATACGGGTAGGTGGGGTACTTTTTGACCCCTTTTAAAACTAATGAACGCTTCAAATTTTGGAGCGAACTTGCATCGTTAAATGTTTCGAGTGACTCGTTAGCCGAACATACGTGAGCCTGAGCGGCCGAGAACGTCAAAAAGGTCACTTTTTCGTTGCATCACTGATTAAGAGCCATTAAGAGCTATTACGGCTCTTCCGAGCTCTGCAGGCCTCTTGCTTAATGGCAAGTGCAGTCGCACTGACTGAGACCTGAATTGATAGACCAGTTCTTTCTGTTACGTCGGTCAATTCTCACTTTTTATTTGAATTTTGGAGAAGTGCTGGAAATGTTACGTTACTAAACATTATTGTCAACAACTAGGAGAAGCTAAGGGCTTAAAACCACGCTTCTTCAATATATATATATAGCATATAATATATATAGCATAAATAAATAAAATCATTCATAACACCTTTACACGACTGTTTTCTACCGAAACAAGCTTTTTAAAGTTCTTTCGAAGCGCAGCTTCTGGTCACTCATGGTTTTTGAAACAATCTGGTCACCAATGGCTGACCGGATTGTTTCAAAAACCTGTCAACCCAAGGCAGGATTGAAATTATTTCTTAGGTCGACCAGGGGTGCGTTCCTACCCCCGAGTACTGTGCGTGGCTACCAGAACTGTTTTTTACACTTATGTATTAAAATAAGCATAGAACTTAGGAATATTTAATAAATGCATTAGCAAAAATGCACTCTGTTTATTCCATATGTACTTATAACAAAACAAAAACCTGCAAATGACCTATAGATTAATAAAGCTTAACGTGGGATGCAAATGTTCGTGAATCAATATTGCAAGGAACGAAAGCTTCGTAAAATATTCACAACAAAAGCATTATTCGTGAAAGTTATGGCATTAAAAATGGATCGCGGGGTGTGCGGTGGCCGGAATAACTTGATAATGGCAGACTCTATCATTGCAATTAAAACTCTCTCGAAAGCCCACTTTTGTCTCACTGATGCGCAAGATTAGGACCGATGCTCACTCGAATATAGAAGGCATTTTGTTCTTTCCTAAGTAAACTATTGTTTTATTAGATGGTATGGTGGTGATGAAGGTAGAACCTTTTACGGTGCGACTCCGGTGGCACCACGCCACACCTATTTCCACCTTATAACAGAAGTGTTCTTGCTGCTGTGTTCTGGTCCGAAGGGTGTGGTCAGGGAGACATACTTAACCAAGGCGTTCCAACTTAGTCCTCAGGTCCTAACAGTAACTTAACATCAGGTGGACTGCATGCTCGTTTGCTACCTCCGAATAACTAACAAAATAAGAAATGGGTGAATATAATTTATGAGGGGAATGATTAAGATATCTATATCCAAATTCGTGGCAACTTTGCGTTGGCGTTTTTGTGTTTTTGGACGTCACCCAAAATAACATTTCTTCGCGGTAGTCTTAGTCTTCGGGAATTATTTCTTAATTGTTTTGAGTTTCCATACTTATACCCAAAAGTTGGCGGATAATATTGAGCAGTAGGTATTTTACATTACTTCAAGCTGTTATCATGATTGATGGGTAAGAAAATCTTTGTTGGCTGGTCAAGTTGTAGTCAAAATGGTTCTCACAACTGATCTTGCCTCTCGGTAGAAGCAATGCTTACCGTTGATATAAACGTTTCGAGCGAAATATTAACGTTTACAATATTAATTCAAAGCTTACAAAAGGTGCACAGAACGATATGCAGCGAAATCCGTAACAAAGGCCTTAATTCGTAATAAAAATGAGCGAGGGGGTGGGCAGAGAGCGAAATAACGCGATAATGCAGGACTCTATCAACATGGCAATTAAAATTAGTCGTATTTTTGATGGTGCCCGCGCCTAACGACGTTTGCCGGTGCGCTGCGCCATCTTGCCGTTCCTTACAGGCCAGTTCCATTGTTAGTTTTGTTACTTTTTAAATTGTTTATGAAATGAAATGCTCATTCCTTAAAGGGGAGTTTCATTGTAGTATTTTCTGTTTCGAAAATGCTCGTTTCCTTAAGGTGGGCTTTCGTTTAGTAGAGGAGAATTTCATTGTAGTGTTTGTTACCTTTGTTAATTTAATTTAAAACGTTAATTTTATTACGAAATGTTTTAAAGTTAAAAGTTTAACTTTACCACATATTAATAACCATTCATTACTTTTAGAGGATTATGTTTGAATTTGTAATGTACCTATTGTATATTAAATTTTTGTATCGGCAAAAATAATTAGAAATGATATTTAGTGGGTTTCACTGGGGTACCTGTGATATCGGTTTGCATAAAATAATTAGAAGAACGCATTTACTTCCACTGATACGTATGAAGTACCTATTTTTGTTAGTTATAATAAAAGTAAAAAATATTAACTTCATACTTTATAATACTTCTTTGGATGGCGTACGGCAACTTATTTTATTACGTTTTCTATGTACAAGGTAGACGTGGACTAAAATTGTATCGTCCTATATTCAAATAATCTTTAGAGGGTAGAGTCGTGTATTTAACAATCCTTTTC
>DWNJ01000675.1:0-14232 GCA_018250275.1 Udranomia eurus
CTCATATGGATAATCCGTCAGAGTTCTTGAGTTTTTAGTGGGTGGAAATCCCATATAACCCGGTATCGCTTCCACGATTATGGGTATAAAGGTATAATAACCTTATAAAGGTATTCTGCTAGTCAAAAAAAAATTATAATTACATTTCATTCCGACTACAGTTGAAACTCATAAAAGAAATGATACGTAGTCATTTTAACGTCGGATCTTTCAAGAAATAATTATGTTATCCAAGAGTAATTTAGTGTCTTAGTTACCGGAACTTTTTAAATTTAAATAACTGTACATAAACATAATAGTGTTATAATCTCTTTGTATAACACTTATTCGTACTTCGTCTGTATGCGAATGAAATTTTCATTTGTGAATGAGATATACTTAGTTTATTCATTGGTAACTTCTTGTCTCTATAATACAAATAAACATCCTCTTAATGTTTGTTCCTATGTAACGTAATTTAAAAATAGTGGATTTAAACAAAATCTTAATCAGATAGACCCGCTGTGGGCAAAGATGTAGGATAATTATAGAAATTTAGAAAAAAAACACCTCAGTAAAAGTGCATACGTAAAATAACTTAGTTTACGCAAATGAAGTGGAGTGCTACCAATATCTAGCACCAATTTATACAAAAACAAAATTCATAAAATTCCGCCAACACGCATTAGAGCAGCGTGGTGTAGTATACTGCAGGCGTCCCCGTGTGCAAATAGACCCGTCCTCAGCAGTACAGGACATAAGCTGGATTCGATCAGATGTATTAACTTTAACAGCTAGCTGCTAAATGCTAACTTAGATAGATAACATTGACGTCACTGGAGCTTCAGCCGTTTTGTAGAGCGATACGTTTCTGCAGTTACTCGAGCGTATCGTTTGTGCCGAAGCGCATAAAGCTTGCGCGTGCGCATTGAACTCGGCACGCACGCCGCGTGTTTTACTTTATATTATCTTACCGTAATAAGTTAGATGATGCCAGACTCAGTTATTTCAGCATCTTCGTGTAGCTACTTAATGCCCATATATTAAATTTATATTACATACCAACGTGGTAAAATATTTATAATTTTTTTTCGATTAACGGTGTTGATTCGAAACTACTCAAACTGTATATTTAATTTGTCTGTCTCATTTTAGTTGCTAAACCAATTTGATGTAAGAATAAATAAATGTAGATGAAGGTTAAAGGAGTAAGAAAGTCACGTTATTTTTATTATTAAGAATAGATATCGCTTAGTGGTAGATAAAAATCGACTGTAATTATTTGTGATTTTAAAGTAAGTATAAGTATGTAGTACCTACTGACAATTTCTCTTCCTGCTGATCTTCTGATCTGATACAATTTAGAAAAGGGTTAATGTGCTTTGTATCTGGAATATTATTTTATTAATCGTAGAATAAACCTAAATGTACCAATACCACTAACACGTCAAAAAAGGGAAGGTTTGTCTTGAATAAGCCATATTTTAAAAGTCTTCATGATAAAAATATGTATTTCTTGTTATATGTTTATCATAATATAAACAAAAAATGTGAGTATAAACTCAATGTACTTTTTTTGAAACTAACTATATATTTGGGACGAAAAAATTAGCTATTATAAAAGACAGAATCCGTTAATTTCTATAAGATTATTCTTGAACTTTATATTTGGTAAGTTCTCTAATATTGCCCTTAATCTTCTGAATATCCAAGACTCCATGTTCCTATTTCGTATTCGGAGCTTCTTTCTTCATCTCTTCACCAACCGAACATGATCGTGAATTGCCAACATCAATCCCTATCTCCAACAATCAGTATATCGCATTAGTTAGATAAATAATTGCATTACAAGTGCAATGGACGGCGATGTGCGCTTGAACACTTCATGGTAATGCTCTCTTCACGCTCTGCCCATCTGGGTGCAATCAAGGGTTATAATCTGAGCGTTAGATTGATAAGATAACGAACTTATAGCCGCTTGTAACATCTTTACGACTTCAAAGCTCAGTCAAGCGGGACAGTTAATTGAATTTGTTTTTGTTTCGGTTTTTAGTTGGGCGTATCAAATACTTTTTGTTGTCTATTAATACAAGTGATGGAACTTCTGGTAACTCTGTTTTGTACGAGAAGAAATGAGACGATGACGATCAAAAAGTTTTTTTTATAAATTTAACAATGATTCTGTATGAAACACTGTCTGAAACCTCCCTTTTGCATTGTATCTTTACTACTTACTACTTTACTACGTTGTATTGGAAATAAATGATTAAATTGAGAAATAACACAAGATGCATCTATTCGGACCATGTTACTGTACAAAATAATAAACAAAAACTCATGTATGAAAGGACTTTCGTGGCGTGACTTCATTAGACTAAGGCTCAGCGACTACGAAGAATATTAATGTTTTAATCCAGACATGATATTTCATATACCGATATAATATATGATATGTTAAATATATATGATTACGACTTTAAACTCTATTATGTAAACTGATGATCGCCTTATCCTGTAATTAGTCTGCATGATTAGAATACTATGAACTACGTCACTAGTCACTACGCCACTAGCTGTAATGTTACGAGGTACATGAATCGCATTTTCTGCTAAATGTTTCCTCACTCATTCATGCAAAACTTTTCGCTGTTCCCTTTCAATACACACACATGCACACAACAAAATAATAATACGAAACTTCATTGAAAAATAGAAACATTTACAGTTAGTTATTCTGATATAAACATAATGTGTACTGTTGGTATGTGCATATTCATGTATTTTAATGAATACGTTTGTTATTTCACATCCATTCGTATTGGTAACCATACAAGGAGGTTAGCGGAACGTAAATAGATCGGTATTTAACTGTGAAAACTTGATTGCTTGCATGATACATTTTTAAGAAATACCTATCTATGTTAGCGATATGCTATGCAATGATTAATTACATCATGAATACCGATACACCTGAAGCCATTGTAAGATCGTTAATTATTTTGCTGTTTAATTATAGATTATTAAAATTGACAACAAACTTGTAGTAGGTCTGATTGGTCGTTTTTCAATGATTAAGAGAAGATTGGAGTCCGTCACGCTTTAGTACGGAGGGCAAAGATACCAGAAGTAATTTATCAGTAGGATGTTTACAAAATTCTCCTATAAGGCTTTCGGCGAGGAAAAATGATTGCCAGCTATCGAAAATTATTTTATTAGCATTGATCCAAACAAGAAAGCTTTAAATCTATCTGATATCAAGGAAGCTTTGAATATAACTGATCTTTTTTTTTTCATTTTACTAGCATGTCAATACATCCTAGTAATTTTGTTAACCCCTCTAGCTAAGCTCGGCTTGTGTTAGGAGTGGGTTCAGGTCGATAGTGCAATGGGGGAGTGGGGATCGAACCCACGACCTCTCGATCGTGTGACCGACACACTACCCATGGGGCTAATGTCGCTTAAATCTTTAGCGTGTACATTTTGTCGGTGGTACAGATATCTGGTCGCGCTATGCATTCTTTCAGATTTTCTTACGTACAATACTTGTACGTTTTTGTGTAACAAATGATTCAGTCGTTATTGCGTATTAGGTACCCAAGTGTCGGATCAACAAAAACTTAAATCCGAAGACGAATCTACGAAAATGGTGCTGCCTTGGCTGAAAAAAGTAATCTAATTTTTATATTAGCATCTGTCGAAGAGATGTGGACGGATTTTTTATAAGACTTTGTACTCACCATTCAGATCTTCCAACCGTGAAATTTAATATTGTGAATGGTTTCGATCACGACTTAACAAAGGCCGAGCGGGTCGTTGCGTCAATAAATTTTACGGTGCAGGCTTTTACTTTAATGGTGACTGTCACACATTAAACCATTAATTTGGTTAAGTGGAGCAAAATCAGACATTTCAAAGTAAAAAGTAAAGTGCAAGAAATAATCGATGTAAACCTATACCTTTAATGTAAGATGCTGTACTATAAATTATTATTAACATAATTAATATTCAACAAGCAATTTTATGAATGCTTCCAAATAAGCTCGATGAGATTCGAACCAACTATCTCACAATAATTAGGTTCGTTGTTAATCCACTTTCGCTGCTTCTTCATAATAAAAAAAAAAATTTACAAGTTACTTACACTAAAAACTATAACATATTTTTAGTTGCTGTTGTGGGAGGAACTATACAAACTCAACAGGTACCCTTCACAATATTCACAACAACAATATTCATATTGTATTGTAACGCGATACAATATTTTTTGCATATAGCAGAATTTCAAGAAGGTATGATTAGTTCTATAATAATTTGATCAACAGAACACAATAAATCAAACAAAAACATACCACGAGAAGAAGCACGAGAGCGCAGTCGGCGGCGCTCGTCATGCTTGCGGTCTGCCACACTCGAGCGCGGAGCCAACCGTTAATACTCTCTGCCCCGATTACCTTACTGATGCTACCACAAAAAACAAACTAGAGCTCGCAGTGATTTCCTAAATTTATACAAACAAAGCCACAATAACTTTCTTTTTAACTTTATAATCCAACCACTCGTAAAAAAGCCACTGCGTTAAAAAGTTCGCGGAAAACAGAGTCGGAACTCGCAAGCGCGTTCAAGCTTTCCCGCGGGTGCCGCAAGACGAGTAGCGAGGGTCCGGTGGTTCGCGTGGTGCGCCTGCGACGGCCTGAGACTGCACTGCGCGGTGGCTCACCGGCTCGGCCGCTCGCCGGCTAACAGTTAGCCACCGCGGGGGAGGATCCCACCTGCCGATGCTAGGCTGCGGCCGTACCCTACCGTTCTCACGACGCTCGTCGATGCGCCATACAATTCGGCAATCTGGTGATCTACATTAGTGATTGGCGCCGGATTAGGGGGAATTAGGTTTCATCATTGGCCGCTGACGCGTTGGCCGCCGTGACATTCGCGTGGAGAAATCGCGGTACTGCTGATTGAGTGACAGCAGTGCGAGTCGACCCGGTCGATGCTATGTTCGGCGCGCAATCTGACCAGCCCGATCGGTAAGACCGCAGACGGTGATCGAACGATAAGATTAATAATACTTGCCTTTAATTCCGAGCTCATTGAAACTATTCAATTGATTTATAATTATACTGTAGAAAGTCAGTTCAAAGATAAGTTTTGATAACCCCTTAATTTATTTACATTGTGTGAGGCATCACTTTTTGTATTTCCTAAATAACGAGTCCAGTTAGTAGAATGACGCGCTATGGTTGTAAAGAGGAGGCTAGGTATTTTACTATCGTATGGTTGCGTCTTTTAATTCAACTATTGAGACTACAGAGAAGTTCCTAAAAAGGCAGCTGTCGAACTGATGTGTTCCTATTTTAAAGGTATAAAGGTACTTATCATTTTTCCGAAGCGATTCGGTGGAACACTGACGTTGACAAATGCATTGCTACTCTGAAGATAAAGATAAAGCCGCTTCGAACCCCAGCCTCCAGATCAGACCACAACGATCTACGTGTCCACTACCAAAAGCCCCTACCAAAGGTACTACTAGTTTTTTATATTAGTACGAACTTCATACATTTGGGAACCCTTTTACGATGTTTACCATCTCACGAGAGTTTTATGGAAACAATTGATAGCAGCTGAAAGCAACGATCCACATCGGTGAACGCATTCGCCATGCCCTTACAAATTGGTAATATCAAAATTGTATAGTATCTTTTCATAGAGGTGACAATGATAAATAATAATGAGAAATACGAAACATAATCTGGTGGTAACATAGATTGAACAATAATATAGGTAATAGTATCTATACCGTAAGTACCGTAATAATATAGATATATAAACGAAAGTAAAATTAAACTGAAGTAAAAATCGGGCCAGTAATATTTATTACAAGTAATTCCTCGTTACCAGATTAATCTTTTAAATAATTGGAAATAATATAGATAATTATAATGACGATGATACGGCGATGAGACATATGCTGCTAACGTGTAAATACTTTTAAATTATGTCGTTATACTTAATTAGTGAGTTAAATACTAATTAAATGCCTAAATTCAGGCTATTGCAAGCCGAGAGCGATATTAATTCACGTAGTTTCAAGCCGTACACCCAGATTGGAATTTGGTGAACTACTTTCCAAGAAGCCGATAAAATTTCGGTTCAACAAAACCGAATACATATGCATATGACATTTTTTTCCGAGGAAACGCATACCTAAATTTCTTTTTTTACGACTTATTAAATGTGCGACCGACCGAAACTTTGCACTTGGAAAGAAAAAATCATTTATTATAGTTCCTTTTTAAGGTCAAGAAGAGAAATAAATGTTTTCTGTCCGACTGCTTTATTGGACAGAATTCTTTAGCTCTGATTCTGAGCTCAATTTATCTTTAGGTACCACCAAAAGAGGACACAAAACCTATTCTACTACCAGTAAGTGCAATGTGCATTTTAAGATCAACTGACAAAGAACCGTTATGTTTCTATAATTTTCGTAATAGAATTACATTACATTAGAATGGTAATTTTTACTTCTATGTGGGATAATCTGTTATTAAAACCCTGTCTATAATGTATTCAACGACTTCAGTCCTGTAAATAAGAAATGCGACTTTACTTCGCATACGATCTATATGCATCTATATACTTATATCTATATATATCCATACCAAAAAGTAACAGTTAATTTTTGTGAGATCGTATAAGTTATATGACGGTTTTCAACATTTTTTTTATTTTACAATATTTTGATACATCCATCGTTCATCTTACTTCTTAGACCAACTGACAATTCTATATCTTCCATGCCACTTTCTTTCTTCTTTTTTTCAATGATAGCCATGTACAGTTGTCATAGACAAGTATCATATCATGTGGACGGCCATCCTGCTCATTCATCAGTCACTGATAAATCATAGTCAGCCTGCGTACATCTACCAAATCACACTTAGCTACCGTGGTAGACTAATTCTTCAAACTTCTAAAGAAGTGCAATATCTTTTTTTTTTATTATAACTTCTTACAAACCTGGTTGATGGCAAAATCCCATAAAATGTTCAGAGCTTTTTGCCGCACAGAATTTGCGTCATTGTTAAACTAACTCGTAAAGTTTTTCTGTACTTTTGTGACACTGGTGTCAACTTCTTACCTTAAAATCTTCACTACGAGTAACGATGTTTTGCCTGATTTTTTGATGCCTTTCTTTCTTGTACACAAGTTGTTACCCTTTTTAAGGTTAGTGTGATAGAAAAAAAACATTTTTTATCATCTTTGATTAAATTGGAAGTTGGCATGATTTCACTTACATCAATACGAGTAAATTATTTATTAAATTATAGCTTTTAATTTTCTTTCACAATTAAATAAACTATTAAAACGAATGTATCATGTAAACGAGCCATGTCCAACGATAGTTAACAAGATAAAAAGCAAGTTATGATTAAATAATAATTAATAATTAAATATTATTTTTGATTTTCTACCATATAAATATTTACTTTATAATTTTTATATAATTTCTTCAAACTATACTCCAGAGCTGTATTGTTCTGGAGAGCTCTGCAAATTAAAAACACCAGTGTCTAAAACATCGCATGTCAACAGAAGCCATTGCGAACCTTAAAGATAATGCAGATGCATGTATTAAAGTTATGAATGTCTCAAGAAAAACCCGTTGAACGGCGGACTGAAATGAAGTCGTGAAGTGATCTGGAGTTCTGCTTGTGAAGAATGTCACCATTTGTTATATTGCAACGCTATTGAATGTATGAAAGGAGACGTCGCTCGGCATGCGCGTGCCATCATCGACTTTTTGCTCCCATTACCTACCGACGAAGCGCGAATCAAATCATATGATTGATGGTATAAAGCCTTCCGCGTGCTCGCGTGACATCCCACATGGGTATGGCGCGTGCGGTGTGCTCCGAAATCGATATAAACAGTAAACTGTTAACCCGTTACACAATCGCTGCACGTATTATCACTTCGGAAACAGTAAACCATAGGAGTGTGTATCTATTAATGTGTAAACCGCTGTCCGCTGATGTTGTATCATTATTTTTCACCGTGGATTCTTAATTTTAGAAAATAGTTGTAGGCCGCAGTCACAAATACGTTTTCTGGTTTTAAGGGTGTGGTATGACGTATAATTGAGGTATTTCAAGTACTTTATGTAATCAATTTATTTATTTATTGACCAACAATTTAGTGGTACAAATTACAGACGGCGCATTTAACACTACGAAGTAGAACTACCGTCCTATGTAGTCCTATACAGAAGCTGTTTAAAAAACACCGTATTCTTCGAGGCTTTTAAAAACTATAATTGTGAAAAGTAAGCCATTATGGTAATAACGGTTAATGCACCATAAAAATCTAAAATCATGTGGTCTTAATTATGTACATTTAGCTACTACAAAAATGTACGTAGTTATTATGAGTTTAAATGGTGGTAGTTTATAACGTGTTTATGGCGTTTATATGTGTGTCAGTGTCATTAGCGAAACGAACTGCTGGCCCGAGTGCTTGACCACCACAGGTCGTGATCTTTACGAGCTCAATCGGATAAATACCCTAGTAGCCGCATTTCAAGTTCCGGATACAATCAGTCAGCCCGTTGCAGTTCTGATATTTATTTATTTATTCTTTATTGAGCAAACTTTTTTTTTATTTTGAAGGTGGTAGAACATTTTACGGTTCGACTCCGGAGGCACCACCGCCACACCTATATCTGTCTTATAACGGCAGTTCTTGTTACTGTGGTTTGGAGGGTGGTCAGAGAGACATATTTACACGAGGCGTTCCAACTTAGTCCTCAGGGATAGCAACGCATTTGTGGTCGACCTAAAAAACATCTTCGACTATCTTGGGTTGATTACAGATGTCTATGGGTGGCAGTGACCACTTACCATCAAGTGGACTTCATGCTCTGTGCTATCTCCTAGTTATAAAAAAAATAGTGTAGTGTAGTTACTTGTGCTTATTTTAAAATATGTGTATGCCAGTAGTATAATAAATGATGTAATAAACAGTGGAAATCTATGACGATTTGATCCGATAGCTATTGGACTATCATTTATAAAACTCTTGATTAATGAAACTGCTAATTGAATCTCAGCCTCATTATATTTTATCGGTATTAGCATTTCTATTAAGATTTTAATTAAAAACGAATAGTTGTTATATACTTACCCGTAAAATGTGCATTAACATAACATTGTTTCGTAATGGACACTTACATAATGAATATATTTTTAATTGTATTTATAAACACAGTTAACTGTAGAGATTTCTACGTTGGAATGTTTAAGAGAAACGACCTACTCGTCGCACAGGACCGTCTATATAAGGAGAGAGTACCCTTTAAATACATGTACGCGAAATATGGGAGAGTTTTTAAATGCAAGGTAAGATTTTATTTGTTAACGAGCTCGCTGCGTTGTCCCCTATGAGATTAACTTATTTTAGTGGCAGCTACATCATCTTTCCGATCTTAACTACACGATATTGTGTAAGGTGTAGCGGGACAGACGAAATGAAACATAAAACGAACCGTATAAAGTAATCACGATAAAGACAAGTTTTACATCGAGAAAACAAAATAATGGCGCGGGAATGCATTCACAGTGGTTGTTTTCGTACGGACGAGCAATGCCAACTCGTCGAAAAGTTTCAGACGATTATCTAATCAGTTAGGAGACAGACAACAATGCAAGCCTTCTGAAACACCCAATAAATCTTTCATCTTTCTACATCCGATTGACGTATGACTGTATTAGAAAAATGTAGTGATTTTCATGTAAACGCTTATTTCATGTTCAAAAATCGTGTTACATACTCTAAGTCTATTAAATTAGCATCGTCACTCACCGGCTAAACTGGTTGGCCTACCCGGCTTATCGGTTTCGTGACCTGGCAAACCTATATATTACTATGCTAATTATGCCTGGTTACTAATGTTCGATTATTACCTATAAAATAATATCTTACAGATAACATACTTCAGAGTAGCAGACCGCTTGGGCTACGGACCGGGCCCGAAGACCGAAATCGTACGCGGGGGTCTCAATCACAACTATATCGTACTACGGTTGACCTCCGCATACAGTATGCCTATCTCCGTCAACATTTACGTTGGATGTGCTGATACGTTTAAAACCACTAAAGATATTCGTACAAGCCCAAGTGCAAGCACCGATGCAAGTGACACAAAGATGACGACAGATTCCTTAACAACGGAAGGTGAGAGGACAGATGGCGTAACCACCACAGAAGGAGGGATAACAGACACTTCCACCAGTGATGTGCTTGAAACTACTGCCACTGATGCAACTGTGAAATGATAAGATAGCACAGCTAAAATTAGTTCTTGGACCTAACAATCAGTTAAAAGAACAATTATATTCTTTAAAAAAATATCATAACTTTAAATTAAAATCTTTATTTTTATTCTAGATTTAAAAGTTTATCATGACGCGATATTGATTTTTTGTTACTTTGTTATTTTATTTAACTTTTATATATTTATATAATTTGAAAATGTACTCAAAAATATTTGAAGTGTATTTGAAAACTGCTTAACAACTACAAGCTAAACAACTACAAACTAAAAGCAGTCCCATATTAGTACAATATTAGCCATGTGCCTTTGCGAAATTATATATTAAGAGTTAAAGTAAAGCTGAAGCAAATAATAGCATATGAAACTAAATAACAGCAATCATATTATACATAATTATACAAACAGAAAAAACGTTAATGTACATGATTTGAGTCCCTAACGAACAATAGGCCTGGAACATCAATTCGAAAACAGCTTCGTTACTATTAAATTGAATTTGTGCGGGATTTATTCCATTAAAACCGGCCACCGCAATAACTCCCCTTTGATCAGAATTGATAACGGAAATCTAATGAAAACAAACTGCTATGCTGTGGACCGCACATCGTTCAGTATTGGGAGCTCATAGTTGATACAGAGAATGCTCTATATGTGAGTCGCAGTGTGAAAACACGGAGCATATTTGTCATCATTAAATTCTTCCTGTTAAGGTTCGTTAATGTGCCGGTTTATGACGGATGTAAAAATAATTTCGTATAAAGTGCATCAAGAATTCAAAATTGAATATATTGTTTCTTGGGAAGTTTATAGAAAATAGACTGCTATACTATGGACCACACATCGTTCAGTGTAGGGAAGATCATAGCTTCGATACACAGGGGTATAGAGTAGAGAATACTACGAATGAACCACTACAATGACAGCAATAAATTCATACGAGTACTGCTGTCTGGGTTCGTTGTTCGCCAATTCCTTCAATAAAGACGACAATTATATAGAGATAATATCCTTATCCTTAAAATATAATAATATATTATTTGTTGTAACAGTAATATGTATTGTAATTAACTGCATATTTATAGAAAACAAACTGCTATGGTGTGAACTGCACATCGTTTAGTATTGGAGAGCTCATAGTATTGATACTAATATACAATGCTCGTTCTCAGCCAATGTTCTTCTGTCCCGGCTTTAGCCCTTCCTAGGCTTGCCTCAAAAACCCGGTGAAGCTGTAAAGGTCGCTAGGGCCAACAGCAAAACATATTTCATAAAAAAAATGCTCGTATGTAAACCACTGTGTCATAACATTTGAATAGTGCATATTTCTCAGCATTAAATTCATACTACTATTTATTCGTTTGTCACTTTATTTCTTTGTTGTAAAGGTTTAAAAAAAAAAATAAGACCGAATTGCGATTATATAAGGTATGTATAAGGATGTACTTACAAATATTTGGATTGTAAATAACTTTTTCAAGGTTATAATGTCAGTATTTATTTATTTACCTACTTTAGTTAATGAGTTCAGTTAATAAAACATATTTTAAAATATAATTGAAAAATAATATATATTTATTACCAAAACACAAGGTTTCGCATAGATTTCTCTGTCGCATAATTTTATAACTCATTGTGTCTGTCTACTCCTCTCCACCTTTAGTCATGTCGCCAAATATCTTATTAAATTTCATAATTACAAGAACTGAGTAGAAACAAGTATACGAGTCGCAAACTTCGCTCCTAAATACACTGTCAACGATTTCAGCTTCATACATTAAAACTTTTTCATTACGAGCTGTGCTAGAAGTTTTGTAACTTCAACAGTTATTTGTACCGGAATATCGTAATGTGCTTTATTCACAATTTCCTAGAAGTGAAAAACGTATCTGTTCAACTATTCTCAGAATTCGCGTTCCAAATCTCATATACAAATTAAATTAAATCAAATTTCGACATAAAATTGGTCTCGGCTCCGAAGTCTAAGCTCAAAATTCCTTTGATCTATATCCATATAACGAACCATCAATTCTTGTTTACACTATAATTATAAGTAATATACAATTTTGTTAGTCAACATGATACAATTAATTTAAAACTTTGGAGTACCGAGTCGAAGCTAGTATACGTATGTATCTACTAGTTTGGACCTAACTTCGTTAGTAAACACGTTGCTTTAACAGTTTCGTGCATTAAAACTTTTATTACAAGCGAGGCTCTGTTTTAGCTACTTTCCTACGTATATATATATATGACTTAAACACTGATTTTAACTGAACGTCTAAATTGAAAACGAAATGTGAAGTAAAGGGCGTTTGTTTGTTACTCTGTCAATATTAATCGATCAAGCTGATTTAATAAATTGGCAAGACAATTGCTCGCATCCCAGCAAGGGCTTAAGGGCCATCGATTTTGTAATATTAGTATACTTAATAGGCTCGTCATGTGGCTTTTCAATAATACCAATGTTATTATGAAACTCATCTACCACCTTGTCTTCACTTGATACTACTCTAGTTCTATTGTATATATAGAAGAAAAAGAGGCACTTGACTTATTTGTTTATCACTATTAAAGATTTGATCACATCAGCTTTAGTTTTATCTTACAATCGTAATGTTTACTTAGATCGAGTGAGAATTTCAGTGACAAATAAGAATTGGGCATTGTTTGAAGTTTTAAAAAAACAACAAAAGTATTGTAACTCATAACAATGGATTTTTATATCGGCTCCTATAAAGGGCATTGTTAAACTACTCACAGCATTTCTGAATAATCACTAAACGAGAAGGTCGTAATGATATCCAAAGTGATATTTTTACATGTCGTTTTCTCGTTACTAATAAAAATTAAAAGTAAAGAATCAAAACTGTCACCTAACAGTATTGAAAACCATAAAATTTCTTCAAAAGATAAACTACATAAAATGATAATTAATAAACCAGTTAATGGCAATAATAAGTTCAGAGATCCTCCTAGAATTTGTCAACCATATCAGTCGTGCTACGAGTGTGTGAATAACAGGAATAACTATAATAATATGTGTAACTGGTGCCACAGCCATGGATGTACTGACAGAGCCGAAACCATTTGTCCAGAAACAATGGCCAAAATAAATAAGACCAACACGCATTCAGAATTCTCTTGTCCGCATATAAAACACGACGGGCCAATTTTGGTGCCGACAGGAATGAGAAAAAATCTAAAAGTGAACCTACATGCACCTGATCCGGATATATACGACGAGGAGATAGTTTGTCAAATTAAATTTAAGCAGAGCCTGATTCATTTGAAAGGAGTTATCTTAAACGACGTTATTTATTGCTATGCAGCTGTACTAGAAACTGTTGAACGCGCTGAGACTGATACGGGTTATTTGCAGATCATTTGGGGTGGCGTCGAACCAGTCTCCAATAGGATTCCCGTAGTAGTTTATGACTGCGAGAATCTAGCCGGTAACTGTAGAGATTGTAAAATGTTACCCGTTGAATACGGGTGTAGTTGGTGTGATGCAATTAGAAAATGTGTTACGTCGGATAAATGTGGTGATAGCTTATTTAAATGGAGTCTGAGTAGATTGGAGTGCGGAGCTTACGATCGGCAATTGTTATTTATCTGAGTTAAGTAAAGAAACAAATGTAAGGAATAACGTTGTTTTACTTATAAAAACATTACACGTAAGAATACTTACGTTCAGCATATTTGAAAAACAGAAGTGACTAAACAGAATCTGTTGACGCTAGTGAAAATAGTTTCTAAATATCTGAACCAATAGACTCATACCATTGTTTTTTATACAAGCACTCTACTCCGATATTTACAAATAGATAAACAATAAAAGTGATATAATTGTTTGCTGACAATAATAGAAAACAGTCTGATGTCAATGTGGTGAAATTTATGTGTAAAAGTATATATTTATATATGTG